>JAWMRA010016464.1:0-26548 GCA_035584735.1 Pseudotriccus pelzelni | reverse complement strand
GCAGGGACACCTTCCACCAGCCCAGGTTGCTCCAAGCCCCGTCCAACCTGGCCTTGGACACTTCCAGGGATGGGGAGTCCACAATAAATATACATATATAAATATATGTTTATATATGTGTGTACTTATATATATATATATATATATATATTTATACATAATAGAATATATATAATTAATATTATAAAACTTAAACGTAAAAGTAGTTATATATTTCTATAAATATATATGAATAAAAAATATATAAAGATATGAGTTGCATATTCTATTACATATATAAATACATATTTCCATTTCTATATAATGGATATATTTATATATCCATTTATATATTTATAAATATATCCATTTATATATATGTAAAATTCATATATAATACATCAATATATATAGAATAGATAAATATATCAATATATATAGAATAGATAAATATATAAATATATATAAAAATATGTGAATTGTATATTCTATCATGCATATATATATTTCTATTTATATATAATAGGATATACACAATCCACATATAATATGTAAATATATATTGAATATATAAATACATATAAATATACAAATTCTGTATGCTATTATGTATATGAATATATATTTCCATTTATATATAAAAGGATATCTACAGTTCATATATAATACATATATTTTGAATATATAAATATATTTAAATGTATGGACTGTATATTCTATCATGCATATATATATTTCTATTTATATATAATAGGGTATCGACAACTCACATATAATAGATTTTTTTTCTATAATAGAATACATATAACTAATATATAAAACGCTACATATACACACAGATATATAAAATATAAGCATAGAACCACGTCCCTCACCAGGAAGCTGCTATCCCTGGGGTTGGTGGCCAGGCTGAGGCCCAGGCGCATGTTGTCCTTCCTCTCGGAGACGTTGGACAGTGTCACCCGGCCTGGGGAGAGAGGAGCCCGTCAGGGACAGCCCTACAGAGCGCTTGGAGAGGCGCTGAGTCTCCTCCTGTACTGCCAGGCCAGCGGCGTTCCGTGGCTGATCCATCTTTCCGAGCCCGGGAGCCGGGAATGGCCCCAGGGCAGCCCCGTCTCTGCTCCTCCAGTGCCCCGGAGCCGTCACCCAAACGCTGCCACTGCTCTGCCCAGAGCTCTGGGACAAGCAGATGCCCCCCACCCCAGGGCTGCCCGCAGCTCTCCACGGGCACCAGGATGTTCCTGCCGCTGCTGCCACCTCAGCGAGGGAGGACAGATCCCTGCTCCCACATCACCTCCAGCTTGGCATCCCCTCGGGGCAGCTCCCATCTGCTTCCACTCAGAGGGCCCCGGCGGACTGTGCTCGTTTAGAAAAGCTGACTCGGAATAAAACAAAATAGGATGTGCTCATGGAACTGGTCTTGTCGTTTGGAACTCCCTCCCAGCGGAAAAAAAAAAAAAAAAAGAGATGGCTTTTTATCAGGATTCAAATTCACACAAACGAGAGATTTATTTCCTAGAAGAGCCTCGGTGTTGTCATCTCAAACAATGAAAACAAAAAGGAGAAAAGAAAACAGTGGATAAAAAAAAATATTTTGAGCCAATCAATCAAATATCGCAGATGACTCAAAGTTCCTCCTCTCTTATCAGATCTGGTAAAAACCCAGGACAGTTGAGATTCATAATGATGAAAAATAAAGTGAGAGCAGCAGCTACTCCAGCTGCTCCAGTGTTAAAAAAACCCCAGATCTTGCCCCAAACCCCAGTGAAGCTCCTCGGGACCATGAGAAAGTTCCTGGCTCTCACATTCCCTGCTGAGACAGGGATGTGCCTGTGGGGTGTCCCAAACTGGGCAGAAAAAGGGACTTGTCTGCTCCGACTCGGGGAAGGCACGTCCCAAAAATCCTGATATTGTGCCTTTGGTGCTGGACCAGCCCGAGAAACCCCAAGGGAGGTCTGGCTTTGTCCAGCCAGGGAGGTGGGATTGGGATGCCGGCGGGACTGGAGCACCCCCAGGGCCTCTCCTGCTGCAGCAGCACTGATGGGGCCCAGGGTGGTGTGGCTGGGTGATAATTCCCAAAACACCGCAGGGGCAGGCCGGGTTCTGGGAACCAAAGCTCCCTGCGCCCAGGGAACCATCTGAGATGGGCACATGGTCCAAGCATCCCTGGGGAGGGAACACAGACACTTGTGGGACCACTATCCATTGAAAAGCTTATCCTGAGCATGTAATAAACCAGTGTAAGCTATATTAAATAACTAACAGTTTTTACCCTATTCCAGTTTCTCAGTTTTACCCTGACGTTGCTTAAAGCTCAGCACCAGGAATAACACGAACTCCCAAAATAATTCCTTATCTAAAAATCCTCCCCAAACACTCAGACCTTGCACTTTTAGGGCAACACAACCAGGCCTGTCTTCACAGACCAGGTCCAAAACCCCTGACAAAAATCACCCCACGATGAGAGCACGTTCAGGACCCCCCCCTGGGGCTGTACCTAAGTTGAGTTTGGTGCAGTTGCCGTGGCTGTCGCTGGTCACCGGACACTTGTAGACATCTCCAGTCTTCTGCTGGCCGTTGGTCTCGTAGGGAGCTCCCACCACCAGCCTGGGGAAAGAGGGTCTTTCAGTGGGGTCTGTCAGTGCCCAGAGGGTGAGAACTCCCTGGGGGAAAAAGGATTCCCCAGCCCAAATCCCCTGCTCGCGGTCTGGGGGGTGTCAGCAGAGGGTCCCTGCCTGGGGGACACCGACGTTCCCCCATCCTGGCTCAGTGCAAGCACCGTTTCTCCCTCCCATGGGAACAGGCAGGAATAAGCTGGAGCTCTGACCCACAGCTGCCTGGAATAAATGCCCATCCCCTGGATGGGGGATGAGGCCTCCAAAACCCCCTGGAAGCACAGGGAGGAGCAGGGACCCCCATCACCTGCTCATGGCCAGCACCAAAACCCTCGGCATCACCTGAGCTGTCCGCGTGGGCACTGGCCCTGGGCAGGGGGGACACGTCATCCCTTCTCACTGCTGATCCCGGAGGAGGCTTCTCATGGAACCGTGGGATGGTTTGGGGCGCAAGGGACCTCAAAGATCACCTCGTCCCTCCCCCTGCCACGGGCAGGGACACCTCCCACCTCACGCCAAGAGTGTCTTCAGGACACAGATGTGTACAAAGTCCTGCCTAACAGAACCCAGAGGAGCTGGGAGAGCACTCACACCCACTCACACCGGGACCCACGGGGAATTTTCCCCACCAAAAACTGACAAAGGGAATTTGCTCCAACCTGGGGTTGTTACAAAGAGCCCAGAGCCAAACACTTGGATCTCCAGGGGTGGGTGAGGACGTTGGGCATTAATCTGCCCTTTAAAACAAGAGGAGCCGATAAAAATCCCTGGACCCACCAAGGACACAGGTCTCTAATCAGGACGTATCTGAGCCATCACAAATATTTTTCTCACTTTGTCTTCTTCTGGACTTGACCAGAAAACCAGCAAAGCAAAGGAGGAAGGGAGCAGGACCTGAGGAATTTGCCCATTCCTTCCAGGCTGGTTCAAAAATACCCAGAACCACGAGTTATTGGCATCTTCTGCTCCCAATGTGTCGGCCCAAAATAAATCTGCTTTTTTTTTTTTTTTCTTCCCTTTCTTTGCTTTCAAAATCCTATCTGTGGATTCAACTGTCCGAGTGCGGATCTCCAGACAAACAGGACCTCTTTTGTTCCACACAGCCCTTCCCAGCAGCTGGCAAAGCCACTGGCCCGGCACAGATGTTCCCTGTTAGACCAGAAACGGTCATTTTTTTTCGTCAGTGTTGCTTCTACAAAGACACTAAACTCTCATTCTTTTATTCCATCACTGTGAAAGGGAATTGCTCACCAAAGGAAAAGCTCCAAAATCCACGGATTCTCATGGCAATACTTCCTGTCTTAGAGCCTTGGTGTTAACGAGGGGATTCATTGCAGGAAAGCAACGTCCATCTGGAGCTGTCAGCACCCAGAACCCCAGGGAAGGCTGGGACCTTCTCCCTGAGCTGCACAAGGAGTTTGCTCCTTGTGTCCCTCAGCCTCTGTCCCACCATCAGGGTCCATTTGCTGGTGGCCAGAGAGAAGGGGGAAGGTGGAAGGATGTGGGAGAGGGAGAGAAAAAGATCTTGAAGGAGCAAAGGGATAAAGGTCGAGACACCTCAGAGAGTGATGTTCTCACTGTGGAATTCTTCATCCCCACAGAATTTAACAGAAATGGGATTTAACATGAACTTCTGGAAGGAAAGCTGCAGGAAAGCCCATCAGAGGCTTTCCCATTAATTAATATTCACAGATTCATGTTATCACACCACCCAATAACAAACATTCCTGCACACCAGTGGTTACAGGGTTGAAGGGTCCATTACCCAACACGAGATGGTGCTGAGGACAACCCACCCATTCCCCAAATCTCCAGCTCTGTCAGGGCTGGGAGCTCAAAGGAAACCCAAATATTTGCAGCCTGCGCCATGAAGGCAAAGGGGCCGCGGACTCACGAAACCGGAATTCTCGTCTCCCCAAGACAATGGCATTGTTTCCCTTTTTGGTTCAACTGGAATGATTCATTAGCTGAAGCTGTCAAACCCTCATGGAAACTTGGCAGCTTGGGGAAAGGCTTTTCCAGCTGTTTGGAAGGTGCCGTTGCAGGGATGCTGCTCCACTCACCAGCTCCCAGCCCCTTCCTGTACTCGGTGGTTTGCAACCCCGTGCTTTAAAGGTGGGGTTTTTCCTCAGAAAGAAATAAAACACCCATCCCAAGTGCCCCAAATAACCCAAAGTACTGGAATGACCCAGATCACTCAAATAACCCAAAATACTGGAATGATCCAGATCACCCAAATAACCCAAAATACTCAAATAATTCATCAAGTAACCTCAAATCACCCAAATAAACCAGATTACTCAAATATCCCAAATCACCCAAATAACCCCAACTCACCCAAAGCACCCCAGATCACCCAAATAATCCAAATCATCCAAATAACCCAAAACACTCAAATGCTCCAGATCACCCAAAGCACCCAAGTCACCCAAACCATCCAGATAACCCAAATAATTCAAACCGTCCAAATAACCCCAGATCACTCAAATCACCCAAATAACACAGATCACAAATAACACCCAATCACCCAAAGCCAGCTGGAGCATCCTGCTGCAGCAGGGAGCCATTCCTTGCTCCATCCCAGCTCCCCCCCTCAAACCCTTGGGTGATCCCAAATCTCCCCCTGGTGCTCCCTGGGACGTTGCAATGAGCCCTCCTGGCTCTGCAGGGAGCCCCCACGTCACTCCTTGGCTCGGAAAAGAAGCTCTAAAAGCAAACCAGAAGCAAACAAGCCCTCCCTCGCCTTCCTTTTCATGCCCTGCTCATGGGGAAAACAAAAGGGAAAAAATGAAAAGAGGGATTAAGTGGGAAAAGCACAGACTGCCCAGAGCGACATGTCTGAGCACATATTTTTAACTTTCATCCCGGGGAAAAAATAAAAAGAGGGAAACCAGGCTGTTGGTGGAAATACCAGAGGAGCTCAAGTGCTTTGTGCTGGGTCCTGCTTCCCGTTGTCCTGCCTCGGCTGGGAATGGCATGGGATGGCTGTGGGCATTGCTGCAGGCTCACAGCAAACAGGGAGTCAGGGAATCATGGAATGCTTTGGGTCGGAAGGGACCTTAAAGCTCATCCCATCCCACCCCCTGCCACGGGCAGGGACACCTTCCACCAGCCCAGGTTGCTCCAAGCCCCGTCCAACCTGGCCTGGGACATTCCTGGGATCCAGGGGCAGCCACAGCTTCTCTGGGCAAAAATGATGTGCCAGGATCAATTGGCATCTTTTTGCACCGTTTTAAATGCCTTTGTTACACATGCACGGATTAAAATCACAGATATTCAGGACTGTTGAATTATTGGGGTATTTTTTTCCCCTCTTAGTGTCAAAACGTTTCCTGGTGGAATTCCCTGTGTCACAGCCATCCATTCACATCACTTACCTCGATACTGAACCCGATAAATTAGCTTTGGCTGGATCGTATCTCCTGGAAAAACATCCTTCCCTGATTCGAAGGCAGCATTTGAAGGCATCCCAATGGAGAAGCCAAATCGTCCAGCACTTTCCCCTGTATTCACCAGCATCTTCACCTGGATGTAGCTCAACCCCTCACTCGAGGTCCTCCAGAGACCCCAGAGCCTTTTTGCATCCAGCAAACTCCTAATTTTGGAAGGGAATAACCCCCTTGGCACCGCTCACACCCTGGGTGTGCTGTGGAGAGGTTGCAAAGCTCATTTTGAGCCTTAAGGTGTTTTGATTAAAGCTCATTTTGAGCCTTAGGGTATTTTGATTAAATGAAAAGACCTCAGGAGAGGAAGGTATGTCTGGAGATGAGGGAATGTGGGGATTAGGGAGGAACGCAGGAGCCACTCTGCTTTTCACAGGACTTTTCAATCAATGGGACACTTAATCTCCTGCGAGGCAAATTCACTTGCAGTTAATTTATTCAAGATGGAACTGGATGAAGAAGTGATTAAGGAGGTTCAGGAAAGAGAGAGTTCAGCTGTGGAAAACTTTAAGTGTGATTGGAGCTCCCTGGAGGGACTGGGACAGAGGGATGGACTTCCAAATGTTTTCCTTCACACTCGTCACTGTGGAAAAATACCAACAGTGGGAGCCCAAGGAGAAGCAGGAATGGTGGAGGAGTCCACAAGGTGGAGGATCAGGGACCTGAAAATGAGTCCTGGGTTTGCCAGCAGGTCCTGGGCAGCCTCCAGCAGACCATTTGATCAATCTGAGGTTATTTCCCTGGGTTTTAAGCCATCTGAAGAGCACAGGCAGTGTGGGATGGCTCTGCTGGTGCTCAGGATCCCACCGGCCACTCCGGCCGGTTCTGCTCACCACGAGCACAGAAAACTCGTGTGCTGGTGACCAAGGGCCACCACAGAACCACTTCTGGGACCAGCAGCTGTGGCTGAGAGCTGGTCAGCCTCCAACAGGTCTCAGAGAGGGAGTTTGGGTCGATGGTTGTTGATTTATCAAACCAGACCCTTCCCTCGGCAGTGCCCGATGTCCTTCAGGCCGCTCTGAGATGGATCTTCTCCAGCAGCCTCTGGGCTGACTCACAACCAGAAAGCCATCAAGCTCCTTATTTATTGGTGTCACACCCTTTGCAAGATGGGTTTTACCCACTGAATACCTGAGAAACCGTCCCTTGGCAGAAGCATTCCTGTGGAGCCATCAGAACTTCCCTCTCGCTCCCAAGTCTCCCTACACTCCCCAAATTACCCCACTTAATCCACAACCTGCAAAATACAGAGCACAGAGGTCTATCCCCACATCTGGTGAGTTTTAGGGGACTTTTCCCCCCCAAAAATCAATAAATCCTTGCTTTGAAGTTTGGGTCTCGTTGACCCTTCAGTGCCCTGGCTCCAGACCCCGGACACGAGCTTTGCCCCCATCCCTGTCCCCTCCTGCCATCCACGTGCCACCAACACCCACGAGCACCCTCGGCCGTTGCTTTTCAAGGGCTGCTCGGTGTTTTCTGCGCTTTCTAACAAAGCCTCTCATTACAAAACCAAACACAAGCACGCCCGGCACTCCTGGGCTGCTCCTCCACGCCACGCCGGTCCCGGTTACCCAGCAAAGCCCTCCATCCCCAACCCCACCACGGGGCAGCCACGTCACAAGAACAGCCCTGGGGGCATCCAGGAGCAGGACAGGGGACAGGCAGGGTCAGGGCCCTGCACGTGGCGGCAGCAGCGATGACACAACTGGCACAAAGTCCCCGTCGCGGCCCTAAAATAGCGGCTGACGGGCGAGCCGCAAGGCACGGCTGAGGAACTGGCTGTGGTCAGCGCCGAGGGGACTTCCCTGCTTCTCCTGGCGTCGTTTTTCCCCTTTTACTCTGGGATGTTGCATCAGGGAGGTGTTTACAGTCCTTCTGGCTCGGCCACGAAGCCGCCGCTCGGTGCTGTTCGAGGGCTGCTTGTGTCCCTCCCGGGGCATCCCTGCCTTCCCTCTGCGGGTTTCCCGAGCGAACCCCGTGGCTCCAGTTCTCACCAGGTGGCTCTTGCTCTGCCCAGTCACCCCTTCACACCAGCACACGGTGCTTAGAGGGTTCCCCCACCCCTGTGCTTCTGGAGGCACCACTGGGCACCAGCTCCAACAATGTCGCCTGGAAAAGTTGTGGCTGCCCCATCCCTGGGAGTGTCCAAGGCCAGCCTGGGGTCACCCGGTCTATGGAAGGTGTCCCTGGAACGAGACGAGCTCTAAGATCCCTTCCAACCCAAGCCATTCCAGGATTTTTCTGGACAACAAGTTCAAAAAAGGGCCGATCCCTGCAGGCAGGAGATGGGCAGCCCGTGCCTGCAGCCCGTGGAGGGAGGCAGAGCCGGGAGCAGACGGTGCCCACGATCCCCACGCTGCAGGAATGCTCTGCAGTCCCGTCCCCTCTCACCAAAATAATCCGAGCGCCGGGGCAGCGGCCAAACCACAGGAGAATTCCAGCCAAGAAAGCCTCTCTCAGTAGTAGGGAAACAGCAAACCCTGTAACTGTTTTTCCAGATCAGCACAATTATAGCTTGAAATCCACCAGGCAGATTCTTGCCCTCCCTTCTCCCTCCTCCTTCTCCCCTTGGCCGGGCTCAGACTGGGAACGTCATGTCTGTGCCTGGAGCAGCTGCAGGGACGGGGGTCGGGGCTGCCCCTCTCCAGGAACCCTTGGGAAGGGAGGGGGGAATTTCTGGGGGGCTCACGAGGATGATTTTTAGGAGGGTAGACCCTTCGCTGGGGTTTCAGAGCTGCAAAGTGGGGTTGGGACAGCCCAGGACACGAGCTCAGGATGGGCAGGGAGCTCGGGAGCATCCCAACCACTCGCCCCACAGATCTGAAGCCCAGAGGGACCCGCTCCCCAGTCCTGCCACCTCGCCAGCAGATGAGTGAATCCCTGCCCTCAGCCAGCTCGGGAATGCTGTATTTATTATTTTTACAGCTTCTGAGGGCTAATGGATGTTTATTCCCAGGGCTTTCCTTCCACAACCAGTTCTTCTGGAGCTTCATTTTTTTGCTTAGCTGGAAACCCTCAATGCACAGCCACAAGCTGGTCCTGGCACTCGTGTGGAGCATCCCAGATGCTCCCACTGCCCTATGGAGACACAACCAACCTCCTGGACCCCCTTTCCCTCGCCTACTTCTGTCCTGGGATGTCTGGTGGCAATGGGAAGCTGAGGGCAGCGGTTGGAGTGTCCTCCCATGCCCGTGTGAGAGGAGGGAATTGTCCTTCCTTAGGGAATGACACAGCTCCTGCTCATGGGATGATGGGGAGCAACCAAGGCAAACAACTGGAGGGAGATGAAAGACAGAGGGAATTTTTTTCCCCCTTTTCCCCCTGCTCTTGGACCCCCTCAGATTTGATGTGATTCCAGTTTGTGTTGGCCACAAGCACCGTGAGAAGAGCACCCATGGGAGCTTCCACAGGGACACACATCCCACGTGAGCCCGCGGAAACACTTTGCGTGTTTGAACACGCTGCTTTTGCCCAAATAAGTTCTTCCACAGCAACAAACCTGCCTGGATTTGATTCACGCCTTAAACCCCACCAAAGTGGCCCAAAGCAGAGCACAAGCTGGGGCAGAGGAGCAGCACTAAGTCAGCTCACCCCTTCAGGCCCACACCACAATCACCTCCATCCTCGCAGCAACTCCCTAAAACTCCTGCCAGGTCATTTTGCCCCCAAACCAGCAGCACAGGGAGCTCCCATTTCCCCCAGGATGCTCAGATCCCATAATCCCAGGTACCAGGAGGCTCCAGGGCCGGGCAGCCACTGCCTGAGTGTTGCTGCACGAAGCCCTGGGGCACTTCAGGATGAGTTCCAGTAACCTGTTGTCATCTTTTCCATTCACACACTTGCAGGAGGCACCCCCAGCTTAATGAAGAAGAGAGAGAAGGTGTTGAGAGGGAGGTTTGAAAGACACTCTCTGCTCTGGAAGACATCGGAGAAAACTCACCCCCCAAACCCTTTTCGAGGACTGTATATCCAAGTGGATTTTTTTTTCCCCTCCCTCTAGAGTTTAATAATTTGAATTCTTTCCTCATGGATTTTCCACTCTCTGGGCTGGAATTACAGCCCTCACGTGCAATTGATCTGGGTCATTCTGCAAAAGCTTCAAGGAAGGGAAAAACTCATTAAAAGGATACCTGGAGAATATTATCTCCGAGTTTATATACACCTAAATATGCCTCCACACACACATCTATACAGTTTTTTTATATATATATAAGCTGCTTTGAAACCCTTCTAAACCCATCCACAGCAGCCAAAAGCAGCATTAAGAGGCTCAGACTGAAGGAGAGGTGCCAAAGTCCTCGGATTCCACGCCTGGAATTTGGCGGCCGGGTCTGCGCACGTCGCTGGGAGCGCAGGAGCCCCCGAGACACCCACCGAGCTGCTCTGCGCTCTCCTGCGCTCCTCTGGATCCTGCTGAACTCCCCTGGGATGGCGCAGAAATCTGGCTGCTGCTTTGCCCAGCCACTGGGGTTTCATCTTTCCCTCTCCACCGCTCCTGGCAGCTCCGGCGCCGTCCTTACCCCGCTCTCCCCGCACGTCCCCGCTTTGTCCCACGGAGTTTGGGGCTGCTGCCTCGCTTCTCCTTTCGCCGGCCTGAGTCACCGTGGTTTTTTTTAACCGCGTCCACGTATTTCACAGACGTTCCGTGCTGCATAATTGCAGCGGTAGACGACGCTGGATGTGTGTGTGTGTGATATGGGCACGCTCCTGCTCTGCAGGGAAAGGCCTTTTTTTTTCCACGCAGGGCAACCAAAGCCAGAGGAAAGGAAATCTGCGTCCTGCCTGATGCTGGCAGGAGAAATGGGAGAATAGATAAAATAAGCCAGAGCTGGTCTTTGCTCCAATGTCCTGCTGAGAAAAGCGAGGATTTTTATCCCCTTTCATTGATCCCCAGCCCTTGACCACCCCATCACTGGTGGTGGCAGCTCGAGGCATGAGAAGAAGAAGAGACTCCCAATGGCACAGGAATTGGAGTCTCTCTGCTGGGATCATGGATAAAACAGCACCTACAGATGCAGTCAGGCTGAAAATATTCCCCAAAATGAGTGTTTTCCACCGATCTCCCTCAGAGAGCTCCCTTTGGGCAGAAATCTCAGCAGGCACTGGACACTCAAGGCTTTCCCTACTGCTGGTGTTCCCAGGGAAACCAGGCCCTGAGGGGTGGGAGGGAATTACACAGGATCCCTCACAAATCCTGGCATGGTTTGGGTGGGAAGGGACCTTAAAGCTCATCCCATCCCACCCCCTGCCATGGGCAGGGACACCTTCCACCAGCCCAGGTTGGTCCAAGTTCATCCAACCTGGCCTTGGACACTCCCAGGGCTTTGGCTGTTTAGGATGAAACGAGATGTGGAAAAGGGATGTTCTCCAGAAGAAGAGGCAGGAGGAATGTGGTGGCAGAGACACTTGGTTCCTGTTCCTTATCTGCTTCCGAGAACCACGATCCCTGAACATCCTCTCATCCCGACCTGGCAGAACCTCTGGAGCCTCTTGCAGGAGCCAGAGCAAATACCACCGAATGTTTTGGGGTTTTGGATCCCTTCCTGACGGAAAATATTTCACATTTCGTTCGTTCTGCACATGAGGAGCTCCTGGGCCCCGAAGCGTCAGATCAACTGCCCAAAAAGCACAAGCCCATCCTGCCACCTCAGACACCACATTCCCTTAGGAATCAGGCACCCAGAGGTGCTCCAGCACTGCAAGGAGGGAGATGAGGATGAAAGACTTCAGGTCAAGAAGAGGAACATCATCTGCAACATCAGCTCCTCACCCAGGTCTCCAGCACAGGACCTTGCAGGAATTTGTTTCGTTTACTGGAACGACTCCACAGCCGTGTTTATGCTCCAGTGACTTTGGTCATCAGCTGCCTCAAATTCTTTCGCCCCAAAAAAGCACTTATTTGGGTAAATATCCACATTCTCAAGCAAAGAAAAGGTGGAGGGCTCTGTCCCATCCAGATGTTTCTGGATTCCCAAGTGTAAGCTCGGTCGGGAAACAGTCCCACAGCACAGGTTCACGGACAGGGAGGAGGAGGAAGATCCCAAGAGGCCCCCTGGTCCCTGGCAGGGCTCTCTGGGATGCAGCTGGGAGCACCAGAGCCCCCCCAGCCCCGGGGCTGCAGCGTCAGCATCGCCCCGTTAACGGGATGTGAAATTCCATCTGGGAACACCACACAGTCCTTGCAGCAAACAGGGCTCGGGGCCAGAGCAAAGAGGGGCCACAACTGGCCCCAGAATTCCTGCACATCGAAACAGCAGCTCAGCTTGAGGACACAGCACGAGATCCAGCCCCGTGTCCCCCACCCAAAGGCGCATCAGGTTTGATTCCTGAATTCCAGGAGCATCCACGTGCATTAATTCCGTGTTTTCTTGCTGCCTCAAGCCTGGCTGTCACCCACCCCGGGACAGATCCCGCAACAATGGGGTTGCAGGGAGTTTCACGGGCTTTGGAGCTGCCCTGCTCACCACGGCACCCAGCTGTGCTGCTGGAGAGCCCCGAGGGGCTCTGCCAACATCTGGGCAGGGTCCCCCCGTGGGCATCAGCCCTGGCAAACAGCAAAACCCCCCCTCGAAACCCAAAACCCGAGCAGGGCCCACCCAAGGCTCATCTCAGGTTCGTGACGGACACAGGCAGGGCTGAGCACTTCTGCAGACCAGGCTCTGATGGAAACTCCACAACACGGGATGGCCCCCACCCAAAACCCAGGTGGGTTTCCAGCAGTGCCAGAGTCCAAAGAGCTCCAAGGAACGTGGAACCTGCCTGGAGCAAAGCCCTGTGCACGGGAGGCAGATGGGCAGGAGCCAGGACACCACCCTCTGTGCACAACCCTACCAAAATACCTTGTTATCCTCTCCCAAAACTCCGCTCTTGGAAAGGAAAAGGGTTTCTGGGCTCCACTTCGCTCAGCACCACCACGAGCAAACCTCAGTCTCCCCTGGAGCCCCAGCATTTCCCACCCCAAAGTGGGGGCCAGATGGAGCAGGAAGAGACAGCCAGACTTCTGAGAGGGTCGGTTTGGATTCCCCCCTCCCCAGAGCCCTGCCCGGAGCTCACTCACCATTTCTGGCCCCCGATGTCGTGCTGCTGCACCGTGTAGCCAAAATAGGCTTCCCTGGAGCCAGCGATGATTTTGGGCCTCTTGGTGTCGATGTTGAAGGTGTCACTGAGCCCTGGGAGAGAGGAGGAGGGTCCTGTCAGCCAAGGGAGGGGTGGGAGGAGAAAGCACACCTTGGCTGTGGCCACACATGGAACAGCTCAGCCCGAGGGGCTGCACGGTCTCCACCCACGGAGATATTCACACTCTGGGATGCAGCCCTGGCAACCTGGACCAGGTGACCTTCAGGGGTGTCTCCAGCCCCGGCCTTCCAGGGAATTCTGCTCCCCCAGACAGTTCTGCACAAGCCAGGGGTGGTTTGACCCCCTGGGGCACAGCATTCCCACACCACCACGATGGAGAAAAGGCTACAAGACCCAAAGCACCTCAGAGACGCCTCACCTGGGACCACCCAACGCTCCTCCACCCATCCCTGAGCCCCCAGGGAGCCTCCAGCCCCAGGGCTGGAGCTTTAAGCAGGATCATTTAGGGTTTAGAGGTCCCAGCTGCACAAGCCCTTCCCCACCCACCTGCAAAGCTCATCCACCAGCTCATCCTGATGTGAAAGGGGACCAGCTGGAGCCAGGGTGGGCATGGAGAGGAGAAAGGAAAGCATCTTCCTCCTCTCTGACATCTCCTGGCTCTTCATTCCCCCTTGGACAGAAAGGAGCTGCTGGATGATTTATGCAAATAAAAGATCCTTCTTGAGAAGGGCTGCAACAGCAACCGAAGGCTCGTGGCTGGTATTTGCAGGGGCATAAAGGAGTTGCCAATAGGAGAGCTTGGGAATGCTGCTAGAAAAATCCAGGATGGAGAGTGTTTTGATAGGTAGGAATGTCAGGGATAAAGCTGGTTTTTGCAGGCAGCTTTGGCTCCGTGAGGAGGGAGAGGAGCAGCCCGGCCAAGGAGGGCTGAGGTGAAGCAGCAAATCAAAATTTCTTTCTGGTCCTACAAAAAGAAACTCTAGAAAGCAGGGATCAAAAAAAAACCCAAAACAAAACAAAAAAAAAGGAGACAGGCGTGAGAGCCAGCATATTTTGTGGTGCACTGACCTCATTTAACACTACAAAACAAATTAAAACCTCCTCTGAGTAACTGATACCCGGGGGAGAAACACAGAGTGGGACAGGGCAGGAGAGGAGCGATGGGCAAGGGGGACTGGGAGCACCCTGGGGTGTCACTGCTGCCACCAGAGAGACCCTGGATCCGGCTGGAAAACCCAGGGGAAGAGGGGGGACTTTTAGGGAGGGGGGTTTGTGTTTCCAGCGGGTTCAGTTCCAGGCTGTGTAGACGCACCTTGGGTGCAGAGCGAGTGTCAGGGAGGATGTGACGGGTTTCCACCCAGTTTATTCTTGCATTAATCAGAGTTTCTCTGATTTTGCACTGCTGAGGGTTTTGGGGAGTGGGAGCGCTGGGATAAGCTGGGGAATCCCATCCCACGGCTCCTTGGTTTAGGACCACCTCATGGAGCTGCAGTAAAAAACAGCCAGGTCGTGGTAAACAACACCAACCCTCAAACAAACAGCAGAAATATTCCATGAAATGGGAAATCTCTGAACTGGGGGGGAGAGCTGCGAGGGACACCCCAGTCACAGCACGTACCAGGCACTGGGGAAGGGGCTGGAAAAGCAGAAAGATCTGGGACAGAAGTCTCCAGGCACTGGCTGGCAGAGGGGAGGAATGTCCAAACCCCGATGGACGTGGGTGCACTCGAGGCACACAGAACCAAAACAAAGAGCAGAGAATATTGAATCTGGCTCCAGCTCATGGGAGCTTCAGCAGGGGCTGTCAAGGACATTTAGCAACCCCAGAGAGCCCAGGCTCATTTTCTTGTCAGGAGTGACATCACTGTCAGAAATAAGTGACCAAAAGCCACATGTTTTGCTTGTGAGGCCGCCAAGGCAGGAAGCCTCAAATTCCTCCTTTCCGAACTCGGAGCTTCTGTCGTGTCCAAACTTTTGATTCTTGTCAGGTCGAATATTGAAAAGAGAAGAAAATAAGACGCATTTGGGAAACAAGGATGGGAATAAAAGCCGCCTTTCCTGCCAAAAAGGATAAAAATAAGCCCTCCTTGTAAGGGAAACCTCTGGGAAGGGGATGGTCGGTCTCGGTGCCATCCTCCTGCCTGGATCCTTTGGGCAGGCAGCGGGATCCACAGCTGGAAAGGGGACTCTGGAAAGGTGCCTGGAAGCGATGAGGTGCCCTAAGCCTGTTTTTACTTCCAGGAGAAGTTTGAGGCTCTATTTCGCTTCCTTTGCTCCAAAGCTTTCCGATTCCAGGAGCCGCGAGCCAGGCACCGGAGCTGCCGGAAGAGTTTCCCTGGTTTTATTTGATTGGGAGGGAAATGCAGGCAATGTTTTTAACTGAATCGTGCGAATCCAGCCCTTTTCATTCACCTCCAGCACCGTCACAGCTCGGGATGGAGCTTCTGGAGAGAGGCTGAGCCGACACGGAGCAGCGACACTTGGGAAAAGATCCCGACGCGTCCATCCCGTGGGATTCTGTGTCATACGTACGGGGCGCTCCAGGTGACACGAGGAAAAGGCTGTGAATGGGACACGAGAGGAGCACGTGCCACGCCAGGCTCCTGCTTCCCTGCAGGGATGAGCCAGCTGCTCACTGGAGGAGCCTGGGAGCGCATGGCACAGGAAAAGCTCCCCTCTGCCAAAACCCCGCAGCGTGCCGGGCTCAGGCGGCTCCGTCTGGCACCTCAAAACCGGCCCTGCTGCTCTCAATCCCAGTTCCTCTCCTCACTCAAGCCCGGAATGAGCAGGCAGCGGGTCCATGGATGTGACCCCTGCACCCTCAGCATCCCTGGGGATGCCGCTGGTGACCCAGCACTGGGCTGGGCTGCTGTGATTTCTCCCTATCCCCATCCCCATCCTCACGTGGGATTTGGTGGCACCAGATGCTCCTTTGCATCCCATCACTTGTTCTTTCCCTAGGATTGAAACATTTGCCTGGCCAAGGAAATCTTTAAGCTTGATGAAGGATATTGAGGTGAAAGCTCGGAGAAGGAGCAGGAGGGGCCACGTGTCCCGGTGCTTCCCTCCAGCTTTAATTCCCACGAATCCCTCTTTGCCAGATGAGATGCTGACAGCACCCAGCTCCTCGCCATGTGCCTATCTCAAAGCCAGCATTTGTCATCAGCTGTTAGGAAACAGCCCAGGCTTTTGGTGGCTGCTGCAGCAGGGGCTGGAGAGCCAGGGAATGCTGAGGATGAACAGAGGGATCAGTCATTCCCGGCTCGTGTGTCGTAGCATTCCTGCTCACCCACAGAACCTCTGACAAACAGCTCCGGGGCTGCAGCTACACAAGCACCTTGTGCTTCCAGAATTCCAGCTTTCTGGGCCCCCCCCAAAGCTGGGGAGGAGCTGTTTGATGGCCACGTTTTGCAGCCCTGATTGTTCATTTGTGATAACGCCAATCAGGAGTAAATAGGGGCAGGTCTTCCACTGCCCCTTTCCCAGGAAAATGCCAGGAAAGCCATGGGTTAGGGGAAGGTTTGGCTTCTCAAATAAATACCTTGGGGGGGAGGGTGGTATTTATTGGATGTTTCCAGGCCAAGCCTTGGCCGGTGGATGGATAATGGGGAGGGGATGGTCCCTCTCAGCCCCACTCCTGGGGCTGTGCAGTCATCCAAAATTGTCCCCACCATCAGAGCCTGGGCCGAAGGGTCCTCAGGAACCCACCTGGCCAATCCCAAACGTGCCACGTGGAGCCAGCACGATGGTTTTGTCATTTGGTGACCCTCGGGAGAGGGCAGGACGGAACTGCCTTCTGCGGGCAACCGAAGTGGAGAGGGCAAACTGCTGCGTGGTGTGACCCGGGGGCACCTCAGCGCAGCCTCCCCGGAGCCTCCGGGGTGTCCTTCCCCACCAACACCCCGTGTTGGGACCCACCCACCCCCCAGAAGGTGTTTCTGAGCAGCAGTGGCTCAGCACCCCCGGGCTGGGCTCTCCCACTGTCAGCCCAGGACTGTGTCCTGCTTCACTGGAGCCTCTGGGGAGAGGAACCAGCCTGTCCTGAAAGTTTGGGGACACCCTGGATTGTCTCAGGATGGGTTTGGGGCAGGGATGGTCACGGAGATCCCGGCTCCTGGACAGTCATGAAGCCTCCATGGACCCCCAGCCCTGGGACAATGCAAGAGCAGGGACAGAGCCCATGGTCAGGAGGTTCCCCGGGAGAGCCAGGGAAGGGAATTCCCTTGGGCAAAGCACCCAAGGGTTTGTGCCAGGACAGGCAGCGCTGCCTGCACAGCAGAGGGACCATTCCCAAGGATGCACATCCCACCCTGGCCCCCTCAGCTCAGCCCAGAGCCCCGGGGTGGGGGGGGGTCCCACACCACACCAACAGCTCGGAATGCAGATGTCCAATCCCAACACCAGCGCTGGTCTCAGCAAACACGGCGACCAGTGGCCACAGCACGGCCCAGTCTGACAGCAGATGGGCTGCTGGGGACAACAACCCTCCTGGGTGGCACACAGAGACCACCCCACGGGCTGGGACAGACCCCGTGGGTGGAAACCACTGGGTGCAGGAACCACCGTGGGCAGAAACATCCGTGGACTGAAGCTCCCATGGCAGAAACACTTGAGATTGGAAACCACAGTGGGCACAAAACCCCGTGGGCTGAAACCCCCATGGGCAGAAACCGCTGGGTACAGAAACCCCCGTGGGCAAATCCACGGGCAGGCAGGATCCCCTGCCCAGCCCCGGGCAGGGCAGAGCTGCCCATGTGCCACACACCCGAGTTCCTTCTGCAGCGCCCACCCTTTGTGTCTGAGAAGCGGCTCCCCGGGAGGGGAGTTTCACCCCACGGGCCGTGTCCCCGCCGTGGGCAGGGCAGGGCAAGGCAGGGCTGTGCCCTCCGCGCAGGCAGCCCCACGTTGGCCACAGGCAGGGCACACATGGTCCCCATTAACCGAGCAAAGCGGCTCCGCCGCCGCTGCTTGAAAGGATCCGCCACCAGAGAGGGGGAAAAAAAAAAGCAAAGCAGCCATAAAAAAAAAGAAATAAAAACCCCAACCAGCCTGGCGTGCGTTTCCACCAGGACGTTTGGGAGCGCTTGGCTGCGGGAGGCGTGAGCCCGTGACCGCGCTCCTGGTTTGGGGAAAGGCTTTTTTTCCCCCCCTTTCAGCCCAGTTTGGCAGCTCCGAGCCCGGCTGCGGGCGGGAGGATGCCAGATGGAACTGAAACGGGAATTACCGGTGCTGGGACACTTTTGTGCAAGAAGAGAGCCCGAGCGAGCCGGCAAGGAGCATAAAAAACCATCCCCGCTCCCATCCCAGCCCCCGGCAGCTCGTCCCGCACGGGATAAGCGGCAGGCTCGGCTCCTGGAGCCAAACCCTGCCTAAAACCCCTCTGAATTTATTTAAACCCGAGTCTTTTGTGCAACAGGACGAACCACCTGTGGGGCACAACGTTAGTTCTAAATAAAAGGGTCCTTAGTTTGGGGGGGTTTTCTTCCCCCCCCACCACCATCTGATGCTTCAGGAAAGCACCAATTAATCCCGTTCCTCCAGCCGAGGAGGGGGGTCGGTCGCTGCCCACCCTCCTGCTCGTTCCTGGGGAGCCCACCAAGGATCTCCATCCCTCCCAAGCAGCCTCCTCAAAGGCTCCCACCTCCCTCCCTCTCCCGGCAAAACTTTTCCGAGAGCCTCATTAACCTCGGGCTTTCTCCAGCACCTTTCCCAAGTTAGCAAAAGTTATTCCCGGTGGGTTTCGCCTCGTTTGAGGAATTGCGGTGGGCGCGGAGGGCACTTACCGGGCAGGAGGCAGAGGGAGCAGGCGAGGAGCATCCCGCTGGGAAGGGCCATGGGAGCTGCCCCGCTCCCCGGGCCGGAGCATCCGCGGGGGCAGCCAGCCAGACTGGTAGCGCCTCTATCCCAGAGCCCTTTCCTTATCCCAGCCTTTCCCGGCTCCCTGACAGGAGGCGAGCATCGGGAGGGAGTGGGAGGGACGAGAGGACTTGTAGGAGGTGCAGCAGGAGCGGCCGCAGCGGGGACAGCCCTCGCTCGGCCCGGCACCCTTTAGGGAGCGGCTTCCCGGGAGAGCTGTGCCAGCCGGGAATTCCATCCCCGCGGCAGCGTCTGGAGCCTCCCGGGAACCCCTCAGCCCTCGGGGGGGGCTTGGGGACGGAAGGTCTTCGAGGGGTTGTGGGTGTCACCTCTGCTGGGTGTCAACTTCATTCAGGTGCCACCTCCAGCTGGGCACCATCCCTGCTCAGGTGCCACTCCCGGGGTGGAAAAGAGTGGCATCAGTGCCCAGAGCACCCAGGAGGCGGCTGTGATGCCACAGGGCGCCACAAAGCTCTGGGATAACTGGTTTTCCAGTCCTGGTGCCCGGGAGAGCCCAGCTGGGAAACCAGAGCGAAGGGGCAGGGGAAAAGCTGCCGAGGAGTGTTTCCTTCCCTGTCCTGTTCCACACAGGTCCTGGGGCAGCATCCCCACAGCAGCCACTCCTGGCACTGAGGTCCCTCTGGGCTGGGCACCCCAAACCCGTGAAGTCCATTCAGCACCCCAGGGTGGCACCTTCTCCCTCCATCCTCTCCCTCCCCGGGGTTGGTGGCACCTTTCAGAGGTGATTCCCAGGAGGCAGCTCCAGCTGGAGCTCAGCTCTGACCCTGATTTTGGGGCCAGCTGGGTTGGCTCCGGGGGGGAGGAGGGACCAGCCACATCCTCACTTCCACTTTTTCCAAGAGGAAAAGATCAATCGAGGCTTTGGGTTAGTTTCAGACTCAGCAGACGTGACCCAGGAGGTCCTTCCCTGTCCAATCCACCCCCAGCACTTGTGAACAGGAGCATCTCCACATTCAGCTCTGATGGAGCTCGCTGGGAAGAGCAAGTGAAGGTCCTCGATGGAGCGAGCAAGTGAAGGTCCTCGATGGAGCTTTATCCTTTTTCCCACCCAGCTGAGAGCAAAGATATTTTGGGATGAGTCCAAACACCAACGTCTCTGCCTACCAAGTGTCTGCCAGACAGTTTGGGGGCTGCAGGAGGGAGATAAGCTCTGCTCAAACACTCTTGCATGAAAGAGTGTCTGGGAGATCCAGTTTCTTTTCCTTCTTCCCTCCCGAAAATATACATTTGAGGACGGCAGGAGGGAGAGGACACATGGCTGGGACACAGATCAAAGCAGCAGGAGGATCCAAAGGGGTGTGGAGATGGGGATGCTCCTCAGCTTGTTTGTGCAGCGCTCCTTCCACCAGCAAAACGCTGCCTGACAGAGATTTCCAGCTCTCAGCTGCATTTCCCAGCTGGTTTCCCCAATAAAACTCCAGAGCAAAAAGCATTTTGGGGGGAGGGGGGGAAGCAACAACTCAAAGGAAGGAGATGCATTGCTGGGTTGGTGAAAGTCAGCTTTTTAGGGAATAAAAAGCTGCGACAGGAAGCTCGGCTGTGGGTTAAAGCAGAGTAAGCAGAGCACAGAGGGAGGGATCCCTGAGAAGTGGATGCTCCCAGCAGAAGTCCCAGCCCTGCAGCTCCTGCTCCCAGCCTGGGGGAAATCCCTTGCTGGGAACTCAACTCTCCCAGGCAGCTGGAAGACAAGCCAGTTTTCCATGAAAAAATAAATACATTTTAAATAGAATACAAAAAAAAAACCCCTCTCCGTAATCTTAAAATCTGCCTCTCGCTTCAGTTCCCAGAGGGGTCGTTTGGAAGCAGGTCGGTGGAACCAGCTGGATCAAAGAGATTTTGGGGGGGAAAATAGGACCAGGAAAAGGGTCTTGGGCCTGGTATTGTGCTTCCCTTGGGGTCTCAAACACAGCATTTCCCGAGTTAAAACACTCCATGGAAAACCAAGCGGCGGCTGCTGCTCCTGCCTCCAACTGCCTGGCCTGGAAACCAGCGGAAAGTTGGATTTACTGGGATCTGCTGTCCCACTCCTGCCAAAGGACTGGCCTCGGGAGGGTTCTCTGCACCAGCCATAGTTCCTGTGCAGCAAAGCAGAAGGAAAAACCCCGGGAGATGCTCGGGGGGTCACGAGCGATGCGAAGTAAAAAGGGTCTGAGGGACGCCTTTAACGGTCACAAACTATTTGCAAATCCCTGGGGGTGGGTTGGGGGGATTAATCTAAATTGGACCTGACTGGGGTGAACTGAACTGAATTTCTGCAGAACTGGTTTAAAATAAGAAGTCACCCAAGTGGCTGCATCTCTCCTCAGTCTCCTCCTCCTCCTCCTCCTGTGCTGAGTTATCAGAGCTCACCCTTGGACATCTTAACGCGACCCAACCCTTGGCACGAGCGAGCAGTGCCAGGCAGGAGTTCAAAGGAGAAGAGCTGTGCTCTGATAATATTGATGTAATCCCTCCAAAATGTAAACAGCTGTCAGGGGGGGGAGTGATGGATGGGGAAACAAAAACCCCAGGAAATCAGAGGATTTCGGCCCCTCGCGAGAAGTTGCCATGGGGACATCCCCTGACACTGGGCAGGAGCTCCTCCGTGGGCTCCTCGCTGGCCAAAAAGGCAGGGAAGAGAATTTTCATGGACCCATCATGTGATATTAATCCTGTGAAAAGGAAAAAAAAAAGAGCTGCCTTCCCACTTGATTTTTTTTGGATCCTGCTTGGATTTCAGGGCTGTTCCATCCAGCCCGGGAACCTCTTTCCAAAACCTCTCTGCCTGCAACGGCGTGAAGGAGAGACCCACATGTGCCGCCATGGGGTGAGCCCCAAACCCAGCTGAAGGAGGGGCATTTTGGGGTGGTTTTAGGGTTTTTTGGGAGGGTTATTCTGGTTTTATCCCCTCTCCCAGCTGCAGTGAAGGCAGCAGAAGGGGAGTGGTTTCCACACGAGCACCGCGAGGGGCAAGGACCAGTCGCTTCCTCACGGGACCAACACGTGCCAACCACCTCCAGCAGAGCCCAGCACAGCTCCAAACCAACAGCCAGACCCTTGGAAGTGCAGCAGGAAAAGATTTGCTGGGAGCTCTCCCTGGGATCTGAGCTGGACCCACTGGAGCTGGTCTAGTGGAAGGTGTCCCTGCTCGTGGTGGGGTTGGAGGGAGATGCTTTTGAGGTCCTTTCCAATCCAACCTGCTCTGGCATTCCGTGGATTTCTCTGTGTTGGGTTTTGCTGGGGGTAGGGGGAGGCTCAGAGCCAGGATTTGGGGCTTGGCAGGTGCTTGCAGGACCCATCCCCACCAGCGAATGGTGTGTCCCACCAAAACCAACCCCGTGAGAGCGGCACCAAACCCTCGGGACCCTCCGTCGGCCAGGAATAAATTAACAGAGAAAGCGAGACACAAACCAGTTTTCTCCTGCAAAGAGAGCAAAGCAGCAGCTTCTGGGGGGGAGCAGCAGCTTTCAGCTTCCAACCCTGACAAATTCTCGCTGCCCAGGAAGGTTTCTGCTCGTGGCTCAGACATCTGAAGTCTGTGATTAAAAAACCCTCTTATTTTCTCTGCCAACCTGAGAGTTTCCAAGGGAAGTGTCGTGGTGAACTAAGGCTTGTGCACCTTGGAGATGATCCATGCTCCGTGTCCAACCCCACTGGGTTTGACCCACCCCATCCCTCCAGCAGGACTAAACCTTGGAGCTGAGCTCTGCACCTGAGCCCTGGGAAAGGTAAAAAACTTCCCAAGCATCAGCGTTTCCTGCAAATCCCATCACAAGTGGGGAAAAGGCAAGGAGAGAAGAGGCAAGGGATGCTCAGACAAAGGGCAGCAAGTTCAGCTGGTTGCGGAAATAATCATGGAATTAACAGCCACTCCCGAAGGGAAGATCTCGTGTCTTCCGAATTAACATCCTTGGATGGACTTCTTACAAAATCCGGCTGAGGGGAAAGCTGCGCTGGCCACGTCCTTGCAGCTGGTGTGGGGGTGACTCTGGGCTGCAGGGATGGACCAGGAAGGATCCATCACCGAGGTGGAAAAACCTGGAAGTAACTGTGGATTAGAGTCACAGAACCCCAGGAGGGTTTGGGGTGGGAGGGATTTGAAAGACCTCATTCCAACCCCCCCCCCAACCAGGAGCAGGGATGACACCCACCAGAACCTCCATCCCTGCAGCCAAATCCCACCCTGAAGCCTCCAAGGCCCACACTGAACCTCGTGCCACTGACTCCCTGCCCTCCATCCCGAGGTCAGCCCAGCCCTTCCCGGTAGGTTTTCCCACGTCTGCTCCGTTTTTCCAACCTCCAGCAGACGCCTCCTTGAGCCTGACCTTTGGGAGGGTGTCATGCGCTGGACGCTTCTGCCTCTGGAGTTTTGGAAGAATTAAGTTAGAAACAAGGAATGTAAACAGAGGCCGGGGATGAAAACAAAACCCTGAATTCCCTGACAGAAAGGGAGGAAGAGCCGGTGGTGACGTGGGAGCTGCTCCTGCCTGTGGAGGGGTCGGGATGCTCCCAGGGGGGCTTCTCCCACGTTTCAGGGAAGGAGGGATGCAGGTGGCGTGCTCAGGAGCACCCAACACCGCTCAAGCCCTGGGTCTGGGCGAGGATTTGGCAGCCCTGGTGACGGGCAGCGGCTCCAAACCCTTGTCTGGAGCACGTGGCTCATCCTCCCTCCTGGCCATGCCGGCTCTGCTGAGCTCAGAGCTCTGGAGACTCGCCTGTCCAAAACAAAAGCTGCTGGAAACACCGAGGCAGGCTCTGCAGAGCCCCAGCTCTGCCCGAGCCTGCAGTGTCCCACGCCGGGGTGCTCCAGGGTTATTTCTGCGCCCTGGGAGTCTCCCAGCACTTGGGACAGGAGCAAAGTGCCAGCTGGGATCGCTCTGGGTCCAGGGAAGCAGCGGGAGAACAAGAAAGGGAGATTAAAAAAAAAATAAATCACAGAATCCCACGTTGGTTCTGGCTGGAAGTGACCTTAAAGATCATCCAATTCCATTCCGGGGACACCTTCCACTCCATGGAGGGCGCTGGATCAGCACCCAGGGAGCAGGAAAAGCCCAAGTTACGCTCCAAGGGGGACGTCCAACCCCTTCTCCAGGAGAACTGAGGCTGGCACAGCCACTGCCAACACCCACTTCCAGACCCAGGGATAAAACCTCCACTAATCCCAGAGAAACCCCTGCAGGGCAGTGGAGTTCCAGAGAGACCCACCAGCTCTGCTTTTTGCTTTTTGCTTTGGGTTTGGGGTTTTTTTTTTTCCGTTATTTCCAAAAAGTAGGAAGTAATTTCGCCTCTGGAAAGTGGAGACTTGGCACCTCTGCTGTGTTTGGAAGAACTTTGGCCCTCAGCTCCCAGCACTCAATTAGCAGAAGCTGCATTTATTAACCAAGCCCAAGTGCTTCCCTCCCTCCTCTTCCCTGCCACCAACCTCGTGAGGGGCCTCTGAGGTTGGTGGCAAAACCCACCTCCCCCCACCCCCCAAGATTATATTTTTTTTTTACAAAAACACACCCAAAATCCACGGGCTGAGATGTCACTTGGGGGGGTGTTTCTGGCTGTGTCGGCACAGCCACGAACCTTCACCCCCAAACAGGTGACTTTAACCCCCCAAGAGCTGCTTTGGGGAGCACAATCAAACCCCTCCTCCGGGATCTCCAGAGCCACAGGATCCCAAAGCAAAGGCAGGGAATGCCAGAGGAGGATCAGGGTCTGCAGGGATGGGGTCCCCCCATATTTAAGATCTCTCCTTCCCGTTTCCCCAATCCAACTCTCCTCCTGACTCCCAATTTACAGCCCTCTCACTGGAAAAGAAGGTTTTCCAACCATTACTTAGCCAGCGTTCATTTTTGGTTTGGTCTATTTATTTAGTCTCCCTGTCTTTATTTCTTACTCTGAATGATCAAACCCCCACCCTGCCTGGATAATGAGCTGTTAGGAAGAATCCCTTGGGATCATCAGGTTGTGCTGGATAACTGTGGGCAGAATTCCTGGTCTGATCCGTGGCACTCACTGTCTAGAAGAGTTCCCAGGTACAGCTTGGATCCTTGGATCCAAAAAAAAAACAAACACCACATGCTTGAGGGTTTTCCCTCTAAAAGAAGGGCTGGCTGGATCCCTGGGAATCCCTGGGAAAGTCCTGGCATCACTTAACCCCCCTCCCGCCTCAAACCAAGAAAGTGAAAGCAAACCCAAGAAACCCAGAATCTTTTCCCTGGGGAATTGTAGAGAAAAAAAAAACCACCCCACAAACCTTTAATGCAACTTTTCTGAGCTATTGTGGTTATTATTTACTGCCCAGCTCCTCGCAGGTTTCTGCTCCCTCCTGGAGCAATTCCTCCTGCCTGGAGGCAATCCCTGTGCAACTGGAATTCTAGTTGGGGATGGAGCAGCGGGGTCTTTGCTGAGGTGACACAACAGGGCCAAGCTCCAAACACGAGTGGTAAAACCATTTCAACCTTGGCCTGTCAGAGAAGGTGCCAAACCGGCCCTGTGCAGTTGGCAGAGCCCAAAAATCCCAGGATCAGGGGAGGGCTGGATTAATTCACTGCTGAACCTCCTGCAGGGGAAAATATGCAATGGGAAAAGTGACTCTGGGCATAAAATCCGAAGGGAAAAAAAAAAACCCAAATATTTTCAGACTTGCTCTTCCTGCTGTGTGTGAAAAGGGGGGGCCAGGGCTGGGAGGAGGGTGATGGATCCATCCCCATGGACCTTCTGCTGGGCACAAGGTGGAGATGGGGCACAGGGGGCATCCGTGATCCTGGAAGCTTTTTCCAACCTCAGTGATCCTGGGATTTTTGCACCAAGGTGGGAGTCAAAGCCTTCAGGAAAAGGGGATGCAAATTTGTCCCACCAGTTCCTCCTCACTGCTCCCTTCCAGCTCCCACCCCTCCCTCCAGAGCCCAGTGTTGTTTCTCTGGGAATTCTGCTCCTCTGGATGCACGTTAGGGATTGAATATTTTTGGTCATTTCACTGCAGAAAACAAGCACATTCCCCACTCCAAGACACGTTTGGGTCACCAGAACGTCCTTCCCATCGCCACCAAACCCTTCTCCAAGCAGCTCAAATGCCCTTCCAACCCAGAAATCCAGTGGGCAGCAATTCCTGCTCCCCAGCTCTGCTCTCACCTGGCTCCAGGAGCGCTCAGTGCTGGCACTTTCCAGCAGGCCCTCTCTAAAAAAAGGGAGGATGAGCCATTTTTAGACTCTGGAGATGGATTTAACACGTTCCAGGTGCTTGGAGAGGGCTCTGCTTTGCTGGCCGTGCTCATTCCTGGCCGGGTGCTCCCATGGAGGGGGAGTCTCCCTGTGCCCTGCCCAGCCCACACCAGTGCCAGGGGCATTCCCGTGCCAGGCTGGCAGTCCAGGGAATTTCCCCTGCCTTGGCAGGCTGATGGCTGATCCCTGTTACCCTGGCATTCCTAGAATCCTACAATTGGATGGGAAGGGACCTTAAAGCTCATCCCATTCCAGCCCCAAACCTCCCACTACCCCTCCAAGCCCCGTTCAGCCTGGCCTTGGACACTGCCAGGGATCCAGGGGCAGCCACAGCTTCTCTGGGCAACCTGTGCCAGGGCCTGCCCA
>JAWMRA010016463.1:0-26553 GCA_035584735.1 Pseudotriccus pelzelni | reverse complement strand
TGTGGCATCAGTGCCATGGGCTGGGGGACAAGGTGGGGTTGGGTCACAGGTTGGACTCCATGATCCCAGAGGTCTTTCCCAGCCTGGCTGATCCTGTCAAACAGCTGGTCCTAAAACACCTTGGTTTTCAATATTCCAGGGGTAATATCCATTGCCTGAGGGGTGCAAGGGCTGTCCTGGGTGGGAAGGGAGTAACCAGGAACAAGAATCAGGAGTGAGGCCTGAAGATGCTGGAGCAGTGACGTCAGTTTGGTACCCCAGAGAAGCTGAGATTTGCATCTCCTGGGCAAGCAATCCACCGAAATCAACACATCTGCCAAAGTCAATTCTTTTTTTACACCGTCCAGCTTAGCACAGGAGGTTCATTTTACTTCTCCACCCGCCACTGGAGTTAAAATCCCCCCCTCCTCATGGCGATGTGATCATCTGAAATGCTGGGCCCTGTCTTCCCACACCACCAAAAATAACTCAGCCAGTATGTTTGCTTACAGATGGCAGCTCTCCAGAGGAGCAGGCAAATTAACCCAGAGCCAAATGTCACTCCATAATTGTTTACATATTGTAAAACATCCATTCATTCTGTTTGCTCTCTGTGGCCCAGCTGATTTTATCGCTGCAGTTTCTATGGCCAGGCTGGAGGCAAAAATCAAGGAGCTGAGCAGCTGCAATTTTTCCTCTTGCAAGTGTCCTGAAAATACCCCGACAGGTGGGTTGATTCTGGTGGGTTTTTTTAATTTTTTTAAGCTTTTTTTTTTTTTAAGTCAGCTAATAAAAATATAGTCCTTCCCACAGGGTCCCTCATTGCCTTTAAGAAAGCAAACTCCATTTCTCTCCCAGGCAGCCACAACGACCCTTTATCCACCCATTAATTCCACCTAGAACGGGCTGTGGAACATCAGATGGGATATTTTGGACACCTTGGAGTATGAATAGCCCAAGGTCTGCCAAATTCTCCTCGTGGGCTTAATCCAAATCCCTTTTATGATCCAAGAGACATGCAGCATCACACGTGGAATGGTGTCTGACCATTAAAATCACAATCTGCCCATGGGCAGAAGGCACAGAATTATTTCTTACTTAATAAACAGCCAATAATAATAAGCAAACTATTTCTGATTTCATAAACAGCTAAATAAAGATGCTTCCAGAGGAAAAGCACCTTAAATTAGTCATGCACTCCATCAGTGCCACCTGAAAGAACCTTCTCTCCAAATTCTTATTTACTTCTTTACAAAGCAAATTTTTTTTTCTTGCATGACATACATTTATTGTTCAAATCACTTTTGGAAATCCACCTCCAATGCCCCCTTTTCTTCTCTTTTCCCAGAAAACATCAGCTTATTTCGCCACTCAGGAGTCTCAAGGCCCTTCATCCAATATCATTTGACATTCATTTGTTTCAAAGAATGACTTTGATGGTCCTTGTGGGTCCCTCCCAACCCAGGACATTCTGTGACTCTCTGATTTATCTCAGGGTGAATACAATCATCACCTCCTGAGTCTTGGCAGCTTCCCACGAGGAAGGACCCACAACTTCCCCTCTCCAGAAGTCTCAGTAACTGTCACATTTCCGAAGCACAGGCATGGAAGACACAAGTGACATCCAAACCAGTTTCTCCAGGCCCTCAAAAGTTATTCTCCAGTGTTGTTTTAGGGACAAAACTCCAGGTATTCAGGCATCTGGAAAGAAACTCTGCCAGGGGGAATCTTCGCCACGAAATTTCGCTCGGTAGCCACAACCCAGCAGCTCCATTTCTGACTTCTGACAGAGATCGTATCAGACATCCATTCCAGCTCACACCAGGGGGCACTTGTGGAGATGCTGCAACAAAAGCCACTGATTGTACCTTTCAGAAAGAAACCCCCACTTAAAAGGGAGAGAGAAAAGAGCTCGACCGCTCAGAGACACAAGTTGTGTCTGTCGTCTCATTGACTTAAAGATGGGGAGAATCAGCTCAGCGCAAAAGTTGCCGACTTTAATCTTCCTGAATTGGTTGGAAATACGTCTTTACAGCGAAATACGTGGGTTTGTGTGCAGTAATTTCTGCTCTGAGGGGGGCCCTTCTTTCTTTGCCTGGTTTTTTTTCTTTTCGCGGTTGAACTTCGCGGTTTGCTGCTCCTGATGGCTGAGCAAAGGGCACACCTGAAGGTTTGCTGAGAGAGGAAGAATCCAGGGCTAAAGATTTCTAAACTGAATGAGCTTTTATCATTCACCAGCAGCCTGAATATGTGGAATTGAAATGACGCAGCAAAGTGCCAATAAACAGCAAACTTCTCCAAACCTCCTGGGTGAACTCAGGATCATGGAATCAGAGAATGTCCTGGGCTGGAAGGGACCTTAAAGTTCATCCAGTGCCACCCCCTGCTATGGGCACCTTCCACCAGCCCAGGTTGCTCCAACCTGGCCTTGGACACTTCCAGGGATGGGGCAGCCACAGCTTCTCTGGGAATTCCATCCCAGCCCCTCAACACCCTCCCAGGGAGGAATTTCTTCCCAGTATCCCATCTAACCCTCTGGCAGTGGGAAGCCATTCCCCCTTGCCCCCTTGTAAATAGTCTCTGTCCATCTGCCCTGCTGGTGGCCTTGGGCTTTAAGCCGATTTTATCCCTTGGAAAACCGAGGGAAGGAGCAGGAGGAGCTGTGGAAGGAGTTGGGAGGGTGTCATTTTACCGTGTGAGACAAAGATGAGGGAGGGAGAGGGAAGGAAAAGCAGCAGCGAGGAGGGCAAAGGCAGCCCAGGAGATGGAAAGCCAAGGCAGCTCTTCTGCCCACTCGTGTCGTCCTGTCAGAGCACGAACACATCGAGGGACTCAGCAGTGACCATTTACCCCAGCAGGCCGAGACACTCGGACTTTGCCTTTACTGCAATTAATCCCCTTTGAAGCATCTCCCTCAGGATTCAGCCCTTCAGCCTCAGAAACTCCATCCTCTCCCACTCAACACCTTGTTGCATCCACTGTGGTGCTAATTGCGCACTGTGATTAACTGCAATTAATTAACTGACCAATTCCAGCTCACCAGAGTGTCAGCCCAAACACTTTCACAGAGGACCCCCTTCCTGCTGAAAACAGGCAGCCAGAAAAGCACTTTCCTTTCCTTTTCCCCTCTACCTCCACCAAAAAAAAATTTAAATAAATCAACCTGAATCTACCACTGCACAAAAGAAATCTTCCTGCACAGCATTTGCCCACCTCATGCAAAGAGAGGTCATTTGATGTATCCGCAGGAACTCATTTTATTTGACCCAAGGTAAGAAAAAAAATAACCACATATCGTTTCAGGATAAAACTTGGTTTGCAACACCATTGGCTGTGTGCTCCACGGGGATTTTTATTTAAAAAATAAATAAATAAAGGCCCAGATTAACATTAAAAAATTCTCGAGCAGCGAGCAGAGCTTGAGAAGTAATTATTCTGCCTGGAGCCTGTATCTTATTGGTATTTTAAAATGCCATTTGCAAACTCGCAAAACACACGTGGAAAATACATGGAAACAGCTTTTGTGTTCTGGAGAGAGTTAACCCGAATAAAACAAAGGGTTTGATCACCTACTCAGTGATTTTCTCAGCATTAAAGACTTGTTTCAAAGCTGGCTGGCACATGCATTTTTGAAATCCTGGCTTTCCTCGGAAATGCATTAAATCCCTGATGTATCCCAAGTGGAGCTCCAGCTTTGGAGAAAGGGGATTTTTCTATTCGAAGAACCTTCCTCAGCCTCCTTTGGCTTCTCTCCCTCAGTGAGGGGACCCTGAGGGTGGCCCAGCAGGTCCCCCCCAACAAGAAAGGACTAAAATCAACCTGCTGTTGCTGTTCCTTCCCCAAGCCATCACTGAAAGCTCCTCCCTCAACACCATCGCCTCTCCTTCATCTCCCCCACGTTTTATGGCTGCGGAAATTTAGGCAACAAAATACCTGTTGACCTGATGGCCTGTAAATCGGCAGCAGAAGGACAGTCAGCAGCTCCTGTTCTGCACTGGCCATTCCTTTTTTTGTTAAGCCCTGTGTGGATGGCAAGCCTGCTCAAAAATAAATCCTTTATTTACTAATCTTTAAACTACAACCCCCCCTCCCATTCATTTAAGCGTTTAATGCTTTGCTGATTCTCAAGTTAAAGGAGGGGGAGGCCAAGACAGGAAAAATTTTGGCCTCTTTTTGACTCTTACACATCAGACCCTGAGACTTTGCTGTTGCACCTCTGCAAACCTCCTTTCATTCAGCTTTCGGTGCTGCCTCCAAAAAGGTGGGAGTCGCCAGGGCAATCCAAACCCCCGGGCAATGCACCACCCAGCCAGGGCTCAGGAAGGCTTTGGAAACACATCACAGGATTAACAGGGCCCAGCCTGAAAGGCAGGACGGCCGAAGGCACAGCCCAAAAATCAAGCAACTGGAAAACAGAGCAGGGGAAGAGCTGAAGGGGAAAGCAAAGCAGCTGTTGGAGCCTGAGACCCCTCCCAAAGCAAAGCTTGTGTTCTTGAGCTGGTTTAAAGCCCAGTGCCACCTGCAGATTGCTCAGCTCTTCATGAACCTGCTCCGTGTTACCCTGTGAGCCTCCAGTGAATAACCCCTGTTATCTGGGAGTTATTTGGGAGCAATCCCAGCGCTCTGCAAACTTCCCCCTGGTCCCCACCTCCCTTACAACAATATTCTGAGAGTTTATGGGGTTTTTCTTCCCCAGAAAACCCAGTGGCTCAGCTTGTTTGTCCTCCTCGGACTCTCCTTCCATCCCAAAGCTTCCCTGCTCCTCCCCAGCACAGTCTGGGGTATCCTCCCCTCTCCTTCACATCCGCAGGGATTCCACCCTCCCCCTCATCTCCCTTCTCACCCCTCGGTCCACACTCTTCCCCCGATCCCACACACCTGCTTCCCTCCCTGCACAGCCCAGATGGGTTTTATTCTCTCAACAAACGCTGCTAATAAAAAGAAATCTGACCACACTTGTTTCTTCTGCCAGTGCCTCATTTCCATTCCTTTTCTGAATTCCTGCAGATTAGTTGTTCCTGCTCTCCCACATCAGCTGCACGGGGAGGAACTGCTCCTGCTGTCCTTTTCTCTTTCCTGTACATCCTGTCCTTGGGGAATCTCATTCACAAGCAGCAGCTCAGCTCTGCTGACAGCCTGCAAATCTGCCTGTACTTCTGCCTTTTCCCCCTAATGGAAATGACATCAGCTCTAACGATCAAATCACTTTGGGCCCAACTGGAAGTTTCAAAACTGTTTATTTGCTTGGAAACACATTAGCAGCTCTTTCCCGGCCCATCCCCATTCCCACATATAAATTACAGACACTTGTTTTAAATAAATGATTGGTAAGGACTTCACATGCAACATAAACCCACCTGTGACAGGAGTCATGACTTATTAATCACCAGGCCCTAGAAATACGGACTGACTATTTTTACAAAGAGTATCTTGCACATCTTCTGTGAATTCTGAGTCTCCAAACTGCACAGAAGGAAAAAAAAAAAAACACATGAAGATCCTCTGTAAATCATCCACAAATTTGAACAAATCTAATCTCTTTCCAGAGCTGTTTCTCTTTCTAAGCAAGGCTGACATTTATTTGCTTAAAGATCCTTTTAGTTACCATGTACCTGTCCAGTATTTGATCACAAATATAAATAAAAGTATAAGTAACACACTGCAGGAAGAGACCCATAAATCTGCCACTGACTTCCACGCAGTGGAAAATTGTTTTGTCCCCTACATACGGAATATCTGCTGGAATGAAGCAGGCAAGGAACCAAAGGGATTCAGAGAAGTCATAAAACTGAAAAGGAAGGGGAAGATTAAAACTTGGAGGGGAATATTTACAGGTCTTTCTGCCAGAAAACAGCGGATTGAGCAGTGAGAGGGGGGACCTGGTTCTCCTGCCCCTGGGGAAGGTGTGGAGGGTAAGACTGGATGGTTGGAGAGAAATGGTCACAGAGTGACAAAACAGCCAGGAAAATGTCCCTTCAGGCTGACACAACAAGCTCAGTGTTTGTGGAAATGCCAAAGGCGGTGACTTTGTCATTTAATCTCCCTCCTAACCTTCCTAAGGAGGGTGATTCTCAGACGGTTCTCGCTGCTTTCCACTGCCCTCCTCAGCCGCTGGTCCGAGCTCCTCTGCCAAGGGGGTCCCTGCAGTCGGAGCAGACCCCGGCAGAGGGGTTTACACACCCAGGCCACTGAATTATTGGGAACCACGTCCCAGCTGCCACAAGGGCCCAGTTAGTGCCCGTTGGAATGGCAGGGTTTGTAACTGGGACAGCCACCCACTGAGAACGGGCTGGGACACCTCCAAACAACCTAACCCTAACCCTGAACTTCACTGCAGTCCATTCCTCGAGCTGGGGCTCAGCTGCACTGGCAATGAGCTGGTGTGGCAGGAAGGACTGAAACCCCACTTGGCTGTTTCACCACCAGAACAAGGGCAAGCACAGATCTAACTGTGCAGGGACACGTGAGCGCCTGGAACGCCCAGTTTACTAGTTCAGGTCAAAGGCCTCTGTCCCTGTAATATTCCACCACCCCGGCCATGCCACCAGCTCACCCATCACACATTATTTTCACTGCTAATCTAAAGAAAAATTTTATTATTGCTGTCTGAATAATCTCCCCAGAAGAGGAGGAGAATAGCTGTGCTGCTAAGGGTGAGCAAGTGAAGTGTCCCTGTAGGCCACAAACAAGTGTTGGGTTGGATTTGTGATCCTTTAATAAAGGGCTGTTACCTGTTCTTTCCCCACACTTGCTCAGTTGGAGCCTCTTAATTTAGGATTTACAAGTGCTTGGTCTTCCTCGCGACTCATCCTCCTCAGCAAAACCCTTCAGTCTCCTCGAACCGAGACAGCCCCAAAATAAACAAAACCAAAAGTTCTGTTGCAGAGCAACACTTGCACAACTCCAGAATGTGCAGCATCCTCCACTCCCCCCCTCCCTCCGAAGCCCTTTTATCCACATCCATACCTGTGCTTCGGTTCCTGGCTCCAGGGGTGCGATTATTGTTCCAACATTAACCCAAAAAAAAAGCTCACAGAAGTTAAAGCAGCTCCTTCCCCCTGATTTCTGTTTTCTCAACCTGACTTTCCCCCTGCTGGTCCTGAGAGAGCCTCCCCTGCACCGCCCAGCTCTGGGAGCTGATTGCACCTTCTCCAGGGCAGCAGGAGCTGATTATTCCCAGCCAGCTCCACATCCCCTCCTCCAAACAGCTCCCAGAGGACCGGCACCAACTCCCCAGCCAGGGCTGAGGAATCTTTTCCCGATGGCAGGTTATTACCACACCACCTGTTGCTTCTATCAGATGGTACAAATCACTGGTTTCTCAACTTTCAGTTCCTACAGTGCAATAAAACAACTCATCCCCCTGCCTTGCGTTTGTTTTCAGTCCTCCCTTTGGGTTTGCTTTAAACCTTCCTTTTGGGTTTGTTTTAAACCCTTTTTTGGGGTCGTTTTCAGCCCTCCCTTCAGGTGTGTTTTAAACCCTCCTGTTGGGTTGGTTTTAACCCCTCCCTTTGGGTTTGCTTTAATCACTCTCTTTGTTGTCAGCCCTCCTTTTGGGCTCGCTGTCTCCATTTCGTTTCTCGGTGCCCTGTTTTTTCTTCTCCCTCTCCCCCTGCTCGGCATTTCACACGAGACCACAAAGTTTACAACTTTTCCTTCCCCATCCCAGGGGCCACTGATTCATTGGAAAGCTTTCAGCACGAGTTGCCGCCGTGCCAAAAAGGCTGGGGAATTACAAAACCTGGGAGATTAAATCTATCTTTCACACCTGAGGCAGTCAGTCCTTTGATACTTTTTGAAGCCCCCGTGCTTTAAATCGTGAATTTAGAGCTCCAAAAAACCTGCAGCTGAAAGATCCCAGTAAATAAAACACCCCAAGCAAAAGGGTGAGATTGAAACTGGGCTGTTAAACTTGATTGTGCCCCGGGGGCTCTGGGACTCAACTGGGTTTTGACCAAGTGTCAGGTCTTTACAGGACATGTCAAATATTTATTCTACGTCTTCATTCAGCCCCTGCCAGGCGCCACTTAGGCCCTCCTGTGCATGACACTTTTATTGCCGGTTGTTTGGCTGCATTTCATAAACCATTCAGGGCCGTAATCTACTGCATATGGTCGAGCAACAGAAATACAAATTAGAAAGGGTGGTTTGTTTTTTTTTTTCTTTCTTCCTTCCTCAAATATTCCTGACAAGTATTGGAGCTTCAGAAATCCCTCCACACTTTGAATCACTCCAGCTTAAGTCCGTGTCAGCAAGAGAAAGCACATCTGGCTTTGATCCTGTAAACATCAAGCTCCCACATCACCCTGTGGCTCTTGCAGGGAAGTAGAGGAGGAAAGTTTGATATTAAAGTATAGCTGCACTTTTTTTAATATTCTTTTTTCTTTTGCCAGAATCCAAACGCCACATTTGATGAAATTATGTATATTCACTATAAAAAACTAACTAGTCCAAGGCAGAATTGGCATCCAGGAGTCAATCCCTTGGTTCATAAAGTGGTGGGTTCTGTAAAGGCAGTGACAGAATTCAGACTGCAAATCAGTTCCATTGCTAATCCCTGGCGAGTCTCACCTGCATGATTTGGTTCAATAACTTGGTTTTTATTTATTAAGTTGTTACAAGTTGTTTCCCGGTTTCAGAGTCAATTATTTCCCTGCCTGGGCAATACAGGTGACGAAATGAATGACTGATAAGTAGTCCCAAGATGTAACAGCTGGAATAAAAACGTGGATTTGCAGCCTTAACCAAGTTTTTGGGCTCTGGAAATACACCAGAGCAAGTTTCACAGCAGCTGCCTGAAATATTTGCTGCACCCAACAGCCTCCCCAGATGTGATGAGTGAGGAGTAACTCCAGCCAGCTCAGAGGTACAAGCAAAGGTGAACTGAGCCCTAAATCCACAAAAAAACCCCAGACTGATCCCGGAAAGGAGTGGAAGTCCTACCTGGATCCCTCCCTGCCTCGTCCTTTCCCACGCTGCCCATAATTTACGAGTCTGGGCAGGTCACCACGTCAGTGGTGAGGCTGAAGAGGAAGAACTCGGGGACACTGGAGGTTTTCAGGCTGATTCCAGATGGGAGCAGCGCTCCACGAAGCTGCAGTGGTGCCGAGGGGGTGGGGAGCTGACAGTTGCTAATTGCCTCCCTGCTCAAATTGCTGAGAGCAGCATCCCCTGGATGAGACAGGGCTTGTTCTGATAATTAAATTATAGCAAAGGGCCGACAGATAGTTGTGCAGTTTACATTTTGATATCAAAGATGACATTTGATAGTGACAAGGGAAGGCAGGCAGGCAGGAAGAGAGGGAGGGAGGGAGGAAGGAAGGAAGGAAAGGAGGGAAGGAAGGAAAGGAGGGAAGGAAAAGAAGAGAACGAAGGAAAGGAATAAGGCTATGATGTTCTATTATTTTTTCAATCTGTTCCCAGCCATTCCTCAGCCAGTTACAGCTTGTATATTAATTACTGTAAGCAATAAAAAGTTCAAGGCCAGCTCTGGATCCCTGGTGTGGTACAGACACACCTCCCGTGGGACCAGCCGTGCCCTGGATCAGTCCCAGCTGGAATTAAGCAGATCAAGTAAAGGGAGGTGAGAGAGCAGCTCAGTGGCAGAATGGGGGGATAAAAATGCTGTGAATTTGTGTCTACTGGGCAGTGGTGAACCCACCATAAATCTGCTGGAGTTCTGCTGAATTCCACTGCCAAGGATGGGGTGGGGGGAGATGGAAAGGGAAAGACTGTGGAGAAGAAAAGCAGAAGAAATAACAAACAAACAGAAAACTCCCAAACCGAACCAAAACCAACCAACCAACCAAAACAAAACCAAAAAAACCTCCAAGCTTTAAGTAAGCTTTGGACTAATTTTAGGGGAAATTTAAGTAGTGTTGATGTCTCAGCTGGGATGGTGCTAATAAATGCACCCGGAGAAGAGACTTTTTGGCAAATCAAGGAAAATGGGACGTGTCACCACACCAGGGTTTGGAGGGAAGGGGAAAACAGTATCTGAAATGCTGTGCTTTTCCTCCTTTCATCACTCGTGGGACCTCCTGCTCAGCTGTTTCTGCCTTTCCAAAATCTACATCTATAACTATATATCAATGTCTATATCTACATCTATATCTATCTATATATAACTGTATCTATATCTACATCTATATCTACATGTATAACTCTACACCTGTATTTCTATATCTATATACCTATAACTATCTGTATCTATATCTACATCTATATATCTACATTTTAACTATCTACATCTATAACTCTACATCTGTATTTCTATATCTATATATTTATATCTATATCTACATCTCTACATTTATATCTATGTCTAACTATCTACATCTATAACTCTACACCTGTATTTCTGTATCAATATACCTATAACTGTATCTACATCTATGTCTATATCTACATCTATATCTCTGTGTCTAAATATCTAAATATCTACATCTCTAACTCTGTATTTCTCTATCTATATATCTATAATGTATCTATATATCTATATCTACATCTCTAGCTCTATCTCTATATCTCTGTAAGCCAGGATACCCCCCAGGACACATCCCTTTTCCAGCAGGGAAGAAATCCAACAGCCCAAGTGCCACCCCTTGGAGTTCCAAGGCCACATGGCCGCAGCTCCAACTCTCCTGAGCTCGAAACAAACTCTCCTGGGCAGAACTCAGTGAAATCAAAGGCCAGCAGCCAAGGAGGCTGAGGAGCACCTGGATCTCTGCTCTTCCCTGCCTTTCTCCAGCCTTGCTTCCAGAGGAAAACCACATGACAGGGTGTTCCCCAGGGGAGGTGGTTGGTTCTCCTCCTGCTTTGTGTGACAGCGAACGTTGCTGACAGTACACAAGGAGACATTTGTCAGTGTTACTGTTATTGACACCAATTAGTCCTCTGTTACATTTTTTGAGATTCATTATGTGCAGTAATTAATGCACCAGGCTGCTGTTCACATCAGCATCTGTTTAACATTTCTGGAGGAAGGGAACTAAAAATACAAATTAAAGCCACCAAAGACAAAACAAATACCACACCAAGGGAAAAAAATCCAAATCAGACACCCAGGTTCCTCCCAGACAAAGGAGAATACTTGACTTGGCACCAAAAAAAAGGCATGTAAAGATAATTTACTAATAGGTTTGGCCCACATAAAATATGTGCAGAGTCTTTGAATTTTTAGCCATGTAGTTACTGAGTCCCAAATTAGCCAATGGCAGATAATTATCTGGACTTACATTAACATTTATGTATTTTGCTGCTTTTGAGGTAACTCCTGGAATGGTTAAATCTCCTCTGCTGACACCTCTGGCTCCTATTCCCCATCTCTCCTTTTGACTCTGGCCTTACATACCAGGCATGTATTTTCAGGGATGATGAAGTGCCTTTTAATATTCTCCATGAATCAAGTAAGAAAAGCTCCCTGAAATTAAGGCTATTCAAGAAAGCACTGACACTTCAATTGTGAGCGGTTCTTTAAAGGTGCTTAATTACCAAGTGGAAATACATCTGATCCCAGAACCTCTCGTGCTGTGTGCTCAAAGGGTTTCATTATGCACCAGCTCTCTCAAACACAGGCATTAAAGAACCCCCACAGTTAAAGCCATGTTTTCTTAATGGAAGGAGAAATCATTATGTAAGAGTTTGTTTGCCTTTTTTCGTTTGAATCCTGAGCCCTTGACTCTCTTTTCATTGAGATTAAAATTCACATTTCACTGGAACATCCTGCCTCGATTCAGTGCCAGTTTGGGCTGGGTTTTGAGGAGCTGGCTCAGATTTCCCTGCGAGAAAACCTCCTTCCCCTTCATGCCTAAAAGACATTTATTTCCTGTAACTCTCAGATGCCCCAAAGTCACTTTGGGATGACTGAGCTGCAGGGCAGAGATGGGATGACCTTTCCACTCACCAGTGCTGGGGGACTGCAGTGAGAGGCTCCCGTGGACGTTGAAAGGGGGTGGTTTACACCCTGACCAGGCTGCTCACGGTGCCCAACGGGGCTTCCAGGACCTAAAGGGGAAGCACAGGAAGGCTGGAGAGAGACTATTTACAAGGGCATGTCGTGAGAGCTTTGGTCCCTCCCAACCCAAACCGTTTTGGGACTCTGGGTTTCTATTCCATGGCACTTCTAGGAGAATGAGACCAGTCAGGGCTCCCCCAAAACTCTTCCTCCCAGCCCAGCTGGCTCAGCTTTCCCAGGAGCAGCAGGTTCCTGACAGCCCGTTTGCTTCGCATCTTTGGCTCTTTCTGGACCCAGCTGGGTGCAAGGTGGGAGAAGGGAAGTGCTGAAGGGGCTGATCTGCAGGGTGCCAGTGGCACAGTGTTGGCTCTCCCAGCTGCACCAAGCCCCGGGTTCTGTGCAGAACAGCACAGGAGGGTTTTTAAAACCTGGCAGACATACAGGGCAGGAGTCTGGAGAGATGGGTTCACTGAGACTCTGCTCTCCTGCAGAACCTCATCAATATTCTGCCAGGTATTTATTAAAAATAGGCCCTTGGCTAATGTTGACTTGATTTCCATCTGAGTCTGCCAGAAGATTCCAAAGGGACGCTTTGAGTGCTGAAAGTGCCAAACAAAAGTCTTCTCCTCCTTCCTTAAAGCTCTTGCATGATCCAATCCTTCCTACTTCTAGTTCCTGTTAGAAAATGTACAACATCCTCCCTGAAATCAACCCTTCTTTTCCTGCTTCTCGTGACTTAAACGAGAGGGGCTCGCCCGTGTTCCCTTCATGCAAGATGAAACTCTTGCTGTGGAAAAGAGCTGAAATCTGAACCGAGTGTCGACATCAAGTCATTTAAAAGTAGCAGAAAATTAAAACTTATCACTTGCCAAAGGATAAAATGCGCTCAGGGAGGCTGCCAGACCGTTTGGTGGGAGGGAACAACCCCACTCCCCACTTCAGTGAGTTTTTTCATGCGTTTCCCAGAACTTTAACCACGCTCACTTAAACGGCATTTTGAATGGCACGACCAAAAACTGATCAAGCTTGGAGAAAACAAATGTCTTCTGATAGAATCTGCATGGCCTGAAAGGGAAAGGATAAAGGCAGGGCATTGTATGTCTGTGCCATTTACACAGAAAGGTAAATTGCTCCCATTCTTTGCTTTTGGTGTCTCGGTCAAAATTATATATTTGCAAGTTGATCAGGAGTTTATACGAAAAGGACAGTTTGCCACCATTTCTTTGCCTAAATGCCTTTGAACAAGAATAATTCCAAATCCAAGTGACAAAAATAAACTTGTTGGGGCACAGTCATGACAAGGACACAGCAGATCTGCTCAGAAGGGAATCCCTGGGGGGGGAAAAGGAGAAATTCCTGGGGGGGGGGAGAAAAAAAAGGAACCCCATATCCACACCTGCCTACATCTCATCCATCCAAAAAGCTTCAATGGAATGATTTATGGAAAAAACTCCTCCAAGGTTGGGAGCGTGGTAAGACAATTGCTGACGAAGTGGCTTCCTAGGCTACAAACACATGACCAGGCTCCTCAGTTTAGAGACTTGCCAAATACCCTGAAAACCCAAACTTCTGAAGGGAAACAATCTCTGTGATGAAAATCAACGAGCTGGAACCTTGTCTTTCATCGCTATTTTGTTTGAAAAGAAAAAAAAACAAACACACAAACCAAAAAACCACCAACACGAACAGCCTCACGTTGTTTTTTTAGGCAATGCAGAGAGATGTAAGTGCTCTTATTCCAAGAGTTCTTCCCAGTCTCTCCCTTTGTGGTGTGGGTTCCTGCAACCAGACAAGTGAAGATTTAGCTGAGCCGCCCCCTTTATCAAACTGCCCCGAGTTTTATCGGGTGCATTCACACCCACAGGACGATGAAGCCACAGAGAACCAGCTCCAAGGTTTGCACTGACACTTGTAAAACCTGCGTTTTGTCGCATTAGCAGTGCCCGGGACCCCCTGAGAGCTGCCGGTGTCAGGAAGAGCTGGATGCCCCACAAACTGTGCCCGTCCTGTGTCCCAGCCCCTCCCGGGGATCATCACAGGCAGGAATCTCCGCTGGTTTTGCTGCCAAAGCCCGAGCTGGAACCGCGTGCGGGAGCCAAAGCGGGGGCTGAAACCCCGAGATAACACTCGGGAAGGGGGTTGGTTTGGAGGGAGGAGGTGCCAGGTGAGGATTAGCTGGCGATGCTTTCAGGGGCTTTGTGGAGAGCAGGGCAAGGGAGGAGCACGAAGGAGAGCAGCAGGTGAGGCGAGATCAGCACAGGGGCCACAGGCAGAGAATGTTTTCTGTGTGTCAGAGCTCACTCCTGGGAATATCGTGGATTTGGAGTGAATGTCCTTGTACCAGTGCAGTAATCCAGCCCTGCTCTGACGGTGCAACCAGGGCAACAGGGACCTTCAGCTCCCACTAAAACTGCAATTAAGAACTCCCCAGTTTGTGGTCATGAAATAAGAACGGGCAGAATCTCTCCAGGTCCCGCTCTCCCTCTCCAAGGGGGGGGTATTTTCGTTCCAGTCTATACAAATGGAAGCTGGGACGAGGCAGCAGCAAACGCAACCAGGTCGCTGGAAAGCTGTCTCTCAAAGGTTTTCCTTCGTGCCAAGTCTCTCCCGCCCAGCCCTGCACTCAAAATTCCCCCAGTGCCAATGGGATTACCAGAGAGTTAAAGACTTGAAGGAAAATTTACTCACTCCATTTTTATTTTTTTTTAAAGTGCATCAGACCCACAGCTCACGGGAGATTTTTCACAGCTTATTATCAACAGGCTGCAGGTCTTTTATTCCAGTTCCAAGGCAGAGCTGAGCTCTAGGGAAAATTTGCCCAAATGCACATTCCTTTTTCATTTTCCTCTCCTCTCAGTCAGAACGAACGCCAGGTAAGAGCAGTTGCAGCAATACGGAAGAACTAACCTGAACTTCCAAGTCTTACAGGCTGTTTAACCACAAAGAGATGTTTCTTGACCCAAAAAAGTAAGATTAAGCCCCAGAGGGCTTCCAGGTGGGATTTCAAGCTGTCCCACCAATTTTCCAGGCGCTCTTCAGGGCCAGCTTTTCTCCTCAAGGAGCAATCCGGGCTGTCTAAGGCTCACACATCAAAGCCCTGTTTCCTGTCACCTGGTCCTTGATTACTGCAAACCACATCAATCCGAGGGTTTCTGCAGCACAGAAAGGCACTTTCCAGAGCCAGAATTGGTGATCAAAAGCTGGAAATGGAGACCAGGAGCTGTGAAAAGAAATCCGAGGACAATCGGCTCTGTAATCACCTGACGTGGAGAGAGGGGGAGGCTGAGAGGCCTTTTCACTTTCTGGTGCAGAATGAAAAGCACAGAGAGAGCCTTTCCAGCCTGTTGGAAATGAGAAGAGGAGAAATGAGGTCCAATTTCGGCAAGCAGGAAAGGAATGAGTGACAAGAAGGTCCTCATGAGGCCCCAGTGTGTGATTTTAAAATGCAGTCCCTGACAGCCCTGCAGCCAAGACAGACCCCACCCAACGTATTCTTATTTATTTGCTGCTTATTAATCTCTAATAATCACACTTTTACACTTCCTCCATCCCTCAGTTTGCCTTATCTCTCAACAGAACTGCAGAAATCCTCCTAAACCTGGGGGGTTTGGGGGCAGGAACAGGGGCAGCACGAGGAGATGTTAGCAGAGCAGCCCCACGGCTGGCACTGAACTGAAAAAGCAACAAGAAATCTGAAGTGGCAAACCCCATCAGATCTGTAGCCTTGAGCTCATTTACAGCAGCCTTCCAGGATGGCAAGGCAGAGCATTAAATAGAAATTAACGCTCTATTATACAGAGAGAAATATTGATACTTTATTAATAGTGTAATTGTAAGAATCACCCAGCTAATTCTGCCGTTGGTGGTGGGCACAAAGCAGCAGGTCAGGACATCAAGTGTCTCTTCACATGCACCTGCTTTTCAGCTCCCATAAATAACTAAACTCTTTTTCCCATTTATAAAGAATTTTCATTTACTTTTTCCCCCCTTTCATCCCCTTTCCTTGATGTGGGAACAAGCTCAGGGGGACAAAGGAACACAGTTATAGTGCCCCAAACAGTTACTGAGCTTAACAGGATAATGCCATTGTAATGTAATGTCAGTGTTTGCCTGGAAAATCCATCACCTGCTCCTGCCTGGGGGCTGGGAGATCACAGAACTCATTCACTACTGACAACCTCTTGGAGATTATTGGCTTGCATTTCACAGGCTGCTTTATAGATATATAAAAAAATAAATGTCTGGAATAAAGTAATAGCCCAGTCTGTTTGTTTAAAGCTACAGAAACCTCCAGGTTACATGAGCACAGGGAGATGAAATGATAACCTGATTCTCACCTCACTCATTGAATAGCTGGGACGTTTGTCTGGTGCCTTCACCTATTTTTGCAGAGTTCCAGGCTGCAATTAGTCCTGTCATTTATAACGTTTGTCCCACTGCCAGGGTGAATAATCGCCAAGTTTCTTCCACCCGTCTTCCACCCACCCCCAACTGCTGCCAGGTACAGTGGCAAAGCCCTATTTTCACTTCAGAACCTCAGATCCCAACAGTTAGGAAACTGGGAGATCCCAACAGTTAGGAAACTGGGAGATCCCAACAGTTAGGAAACTGGGAGATCCCAACAACCAGGAAATTGGGAGATCCCAACAATTACACAATCAGAAGTGCTGCATCGTATCAACCAGTCCAGACACCCAGTAATATTAGTGGAAACTGTGGATTTTCCAGAGCCCTGCACACCACAGATCCCAAGGCTTTCCTGTATAATTCCTGTAGTCTCCCTCAAACACGGGGAATTCCAGCAGGAAATCTCCCCCCCCCGAGTTTCCACACTCGCATTTTCTGGTTGTTGCAGCTTCGATTCTGCTCCTGCCCATCCTGGGATTCTGGGTGCTCCTGGTTTTGGCAGCCTCTGATGCCTCCAATTCCCTGCTTTCCCCTGGAACAGGCAGCCAGCTGTCAGCTTTTAGGGAGCCCAGAGTTTGGAGGTCACCAAGCTGACACCAGGGGTGTCCCAGGGGAAGAACAGAGCACACATGGGCAGGATTGTCCCTCCTGCTCTGGCTCTGCCCTGAGGAGAACATCAAACGGCCAGGACAGTGGTGTGAGATGCAGGAAAGACCTTCTGACTTCTGACCACAGAGGGGGAAAACCCAGAATATTACAAGTAGAGGAGGAATGAATGGGAAGGGAGAACTTGGAGTCCATCCCAGCCCGCCTGAGAGGCACAGTCAGACCCAACAGGGATGAGGGGCTGTGGGGAACCTGGGCTGGAGAATTCCACTGGCTGGTAACACAGACCTGTCCTGCTGGTCCAAACATTGCCAGTGGGGTTAAACTGCCCTTGTTCTGCTCCCTCCAGGGCAGGCCTGACTCTCAGTTTAGGCACTGCTAAGGACAGTGGTTCTCCTCGTTCCGTGGCAGAAAGGTGTCTGTGAGGCTGTTTCAACTCCTCCACTGCCTTCAGCGATCTTCCTTTGAACCTCTGCCTTCTCCTGATAAACAGGTTGCTCAGATAAAAACTAATTCTTGACGCTTAAGCAGCTGAGAGGAAAAAAAAAAATCCCTCAGCACTGCATGTTACTTTCAGAGCCTAAAAGAGGAAAAGGGGATTTAATTCTGCTGTGCAGTGACAAGTTTGACTTTGAGTTCCGTCCCCCAAAGTAATTTCAAATCACTTTACAAGCTTTAATAAAGGCACAATGCTAAAGAGATTTCGTCTACTCTAATTATTTTTAAATCCACTTTTATACAAAACACTTTCAGTTTTGTAACCTCCTTTTTCCCTTCCTCCCCACCCCTTTTTAAACTTCCATCATGAGCTATTACTCCATTTGCTTCTTCATGTGCTTGCAAAGGTCTTTTCCTTTTGGGCCGTTAATTTCCAAGGGAAGTGGTGAAATTACTCACATGTATAAATTTTGTCAAACACAGCCACTAAATAGAAATTGGCCAGCAATGTTATATTAAAACTCAAATTTGATTAAAGCATCATGTGCAAATCTTAATGAAACCTGCTGAGCATTGAGCACCCTGGCCCTAAATCCACTTTCCACGTGCCCACCTGAAATGGTGAAGGCAATCCTTTATTTCTTCCAGGGACAGCCCGAATTTGCTCATTTTTAGGAACTGCAGAATCAGGAGCGACAGCACTCTGCAGTTTTGGGCAATTTGTAGCATTGAAGACCTCCGATTTACTTTCATTATCTAGATGTGTGTGTGTATAAATATATTAGTTATCATTCAAGCACATCCCTGTTCACTCCCCACTGGGATCCTGAAATCCTCCCAGCTCGTGCCACTGACCCAGAAAATGACATTTTATCTGCATTCATTGAGTCCTGTGTGGAGTGGCAGGATGAGTTCATGATGAGGATCTCTCTGGAGCCCTCAGAGTGACCTCTTTCCTCCCCAGACAGGGGGACCAGTCCCTGCCTCCATCAGTGCCCAACTCCAGGGATTTCTTTCCCAGCCACCTTCCCACACAGCTGCCAAGCTCTCCAGGGGCAAAGACAAGGAGAACTGGCCAATGTAGCCCAAAAACCTTGATTTTTTGGAGGGGAGAAGCAGAGACTGGAGAAACCCGGTCTTCCCAGGCTGGTTTTGCAGGTCAGGATTAGAGTCCTTTCATTTCACCAGGCCAAGTCGGGGCAGGAGACAAACACAGCTCACAGGAGCCCCCAAAATGTCACTGCCTCCAAACTTTTGGGGGGGCAATCTCTTACTCCAACACGGTTTATCTGTGCCCTGGTATGACTTCCCTGCACTGGAATTGCGTAGATGGAGGATTCCAGATGAAAATTCCACTGCATCATTTATGGCGTGTTTGGGAGGCACAAGACACTCTGCATTACGGATTTCATAGTCCGTGTGTGTATATAAAAAAAAAAGCATGTTTTAACATGCTTTAAAGGAAAAGCATCAATTCAAGTCCTCTGGATTCTAATTTAGAACTGCAGATACAGGGCAAAAATTCTGAAAGCTCGTGGAAACGCGGTCCTAAATGACTTTACCGTCAGTGCAAAGCACGAGGAGGGGCTGTCAAGGACCTTTTTAGTCAGAATTATTCAAGAAAATACTATTTAATTAATTAATATTAACACCCCAGAGACTAACAGACTGTGCAGAGCTTTGGGATTGGAGCAGTGCTTTATTCCAGCTTTAAATTTAGCAATTGCCAGAGCAGTCATGGAAAACTGTAATTTAACTTCCTAACACCATCCGTGTAAGAGGTGCTTTCACAGCCAAGGCCTGACAAAGAGCTGAGCCTGAGAAGCAACAGCAACAACACCCACCCCTCGTTTTACGTCTGGAGGAAAGGGGAACGCTCAAGTTAGTGACACAAAGAAGCAAACACAGAACTGTTTGCAGAATCCAAACCAACACTAGAACTGCTTTGCAGAATGGAGGGAGAGCTGGCTCAGTCCCCACTTCACAGGGACAAGGCACAAACGAGCCAGGAAATAAAAGCCTCTGCTGAGCCTCAGTCCAACAGCGCAGTGCAAAGTCCTCCTTGTTCCTCACGGGGTTTATGTGAGCAATAAGACTGTACCCAGCACGTGAGACCAACCCCAGAATAACCCCCCACGCCCTCCCAGTTAGACCAGTCCAGCCTGAAGGACACCCAGGCCTGATGGTGCCCAAGAAACAGCAGGAACTCCATCCCTGCACGAAGCCTAAAGCTGTTACTGCGACTGTGGAACCACCTCCTGCCGGCGTTGGGGCAGGGCTGGGGTTTACCTGGGGGTTGTTTTCCCAGGAAAAGGCAGCCAGCAGGGCTGGGCTTGCACACATCTGCTCTGCTCTCCTGGATAAAAAGATCACACAGACCCACGAGCAACAGCAGGACCCAGCCTGGCTTTCCAGTCTCCAGGACAAGTGTGGGCTGGCAGCCACAGAAATAACCCAGGATCAAAGCCAGTGTCCATTCCCAGATCTGCATCCATTCAGAGGCAGAAAAAAACCTGGATATCCCACTTTTAATAACCAGGAGGGTCAACTGGGGCTTCAGACAGCTGGGAGTAAATGAAATCATCCTTCCTGGACCTTTCCCCAGTCCGAATATAAATGGTTCCTGTAGGGATTCACTCCTGTGCAGGCTTGAAATTCGACCAGAGGAGATCCATTCTAACACACTGACTTTCTTCCTGTGTGCTTTCCTTACAAGGTGTGAGTGTAGCCCATGGCAAGGATGGGAATCACCATTTTTAATGAACAGGGGGTGCAGTGGTTGAGCTTACACAGACAACCTGGGTGCTCCTTAGGTTGAGGTGCTACAGAAACAACAGTAAATGCTTTTCCTCCTGGTTTTCCTGGAGTAAAGCCAGTGCCATCCACATCTGCAATTCAGGGGCTTGGCCAATACCAGGCTGCACCGATTCAGTCACTTAAATCCAGAGGGAATCAGATCCAGAAGGAATCAGAGAGATTTATATTCAGTTCTTGGCTCTTTTTTTTTCTTTTCTTTCCTAATTTTTTCAGCTTTCCAAGCATTTTCTCAGTCTCTCCTTTCCAGAGGAAGCAACACAGAGTGATTTTCCCTGGGCACACGATATCACACCTGGCTGTATCAAGCACACTGGTTTTTTGGAAGGCTCTGGGCACCTCGGTGTGCCCCTGTGACAACAAACCTGTCACACACATTAATCACAGGCTGGTGAGACAATGCTCTTCCTGCCTCCTCCAGCCCTATCAAAACCACAAAAAGCCTTAACACAGAAGATAACAACTGCACCCAGGCTGGTTGATGCAGTCAAGTGAGAGGAATTGTTTGACCTGGACATCTAAATCAGGCTGTCACAGTGTGTGGGGCTGGAAATGGAGCTGGGGATTGGAGCAGCTTCAGTTCATCGCTGTGCCCTGAGTGTTTCAGGTCAGAGAAATGAAAGACAAGGTAGTTCAGCATCAGAAAAACAGGTTCAAGCGGGCAGGCAGACAATGCAGCTCACTCTTCACACCCAAGCACTGCATCTTTTGAGGATGCCGTTTCCACCGGCAGAAGCAGCTTCAGTAAATTGCCGGCCTTTCACAAAGCCCTCTGTCATCCTTTCAGGTGCCCTGCACGAAGCTCAGGATCCCCCATGGCCACAGGGCAGCTCAAACGAGCCCGTCAGAGCAGCACACCGGTGGGACAAACCTGCACATCCCCTCCAGCTCGGCCAGGAGTTTGCAGGAGAGCTGGAACTCGGCTTCCAATTAGAGCCAAACTCGAGCGAACGGTGAAAAAAACCCTCACCCAGCAGTCACATCCCTTCTTTCCTTGATCACAGCAGCACTGGGAGGCACCTCACTGTTACAGCTCTGGTTTTCTGGCTTGATAAAGCCACTTTAGCCCCCTCAGGCGTCTGCATTGCTACCCCGGCCTCACACCAAACGTGAACCCTCCTTCCTGTAAAATATCAGTGTATTCACGCTCCCAACACCTCTTTGCTGCAAGGAAGCATCAGCAGAACGCTGCAGGTGGAGAATGGAGGCAAAGAAAGCATTGCAGTAACGTCTCTGCTACCCAAAAGTGTTTGGCAAAGCTGGGAATCGCTTGGGGACCCCCTGTGACTTCGCTGGGTTCCTGGAATGGGGATTGCTCTTCTCCCATAAAGCAAAGGAAGAAACCCACAGAAAAACTGCAGTTTGACTCAAACACTGCAGTTTGGCTCCAAACTGCTGCAAAACACAGAGAAAGAATCCAATTTATTTGGATTACAAGGGGTAAACATTGCAAACCACATGCAGATAAACTGCTCCTTCAGCAGCTTTCCTGCTCCAGGACACAAGACAGGACAAATTCCCACAAAGCCACGTCAGTGCAGCGAGGAGGAGATAAAACAGCACGCTCTAAGACCAAATTACCCCTCCTCCTTTTCCTTCTTAGAAAGCTGTGCTGAAATCAGCCCCTCTCACACTCCTCAGAGCCACCTCGCCCGTGTTTTCTGTCCCCGTCCCTTCTCCTCTTTTCTTTTCGTACATTGCATCTCTGAGGCTCGAATTTTTGTAGGTGTTTTCTGTGTTTTCAGGGACCAGCTCGGGAAAAAAAAAGCTGATACTGGGCCATGCCAAGGCCCCCCAGTCGGCAGAGGAAGGGCAGCACGTGGCCCCAGGCTCTGGAACTTACCAGGGGAACTTCCCAGCGAGGAAACCCTCCCAGCCCACACCAACACGAGGTGGTTTCAGCTGATTGAACCACCCCTGAAAGGAGATTAAACCAAACTGAATTGCCCTGCTCTCCCCATGAGTGGGAACACAAAACCACCTATTAGTTGATGCACTGTGAGTTATTACCCTGTGGGGTTTTTTCATCAAGTGTTTGAGTCTGAGAGGTATAAAAGGGATTAAATCCCTTTCAACGCACCAAGTGTGCCAAATACCAGATTCCAGTGCTGGCCAAGTGGGTGAAAACCTTAATATTGGCTCTGGGATGGTGCCAAATTGAGTGGTGCTGACAAGTTAAACGAGAACCCTGCACTCTGAAAGGCAAAAAAAAAAAGTTCTTTTATTCCCCAAATCTTCGGGAAGATAAAATAAATAAACAGCAAACCAAAGCAAAGCAACAAATCTCAAATAAACAGCCTGTGTTGCTTTCTGGTTCTGCTCCCCAGGAATGAGACACGATGGTTTAACCAGACAAATCTTGTCCCCCCCGGTGGAGCTGCAAGAACAGTAAGGGAGGAATTAAGCAAGCCCTGTTTTAACGGCAGAAGGTTTGGATGCTCCACACAGAGCCTGCCTGAGCTCCCCAGAGATGTTACACCCAACAAGAGGGCGGGTTTGGAAGGGGCACAGGCAGCAGATTTTCATCGCAGGCACCCTTGGTGTGTTCGGGAGGGAAGCCTGGCTGTTAACATCTCATTTCCGACGGGCTGAGCTTAATTAAAACGTAAAATGTCAAAAGCCAGGATGAAACACGACATCCCTGGGGGCACCTGCAGCGAATTAAAAGCACAACAGCAACTGAGGAGGGGGCTGCAACCTTCCACTGGAGGAGATTAAAACTGTGGAGTAGAAAGTGACCCTGCTGAGCTGTGGGTGTGACTGCACCCCTCGGCTTTCCTGCTGCACCCACGATGGACCAGCCTCTTTTAAATGCCACCTGCAGGGCTGGCACACGTGTCCCCAGAGCCTTTAGTGCAGCCCTTTCCTGCCTGACGGTTCAGCCTCGAATTTGGCTGGGAATGGTCATTGTTTAGGAGAGAAAATATCCCTCACTGCTATTTAATGGCACTGGAAAGGCAGTGCCATCAAAAGAGCTGCAGAGATCCACGGCATCCAGGGAGTCCCATTGAAGGAAGACACTTCTCCATGATTTTTGCATGAAAGCCTTTATTGTACTTGGCGAAATTAAGCAGGCAGGGCGAGGCTCCCCTCTCTGCTGCCCTTTCTCTCCTAAAAGCTGTGTGATGAGCACAGGAGAAGACTGAAATACTCCATCAGGTGTGGTACAAAGCCACCCCTGTGCCCTCCAGACAGAGACATTGCTACAAATATCGGGGCTCTGGAGCCCTGGAGTTTTTAGCTCGATGTTTGATCAGAGCAGAGTTTCCACGGTGAGAATTAGGGGCTTGCCTTTGAAGTCAGTGGTGCTTCTGAGCAAGGAAGGTGGTTTGAATTCGGCAAGGATCCTGCCAGAGCCCAGCTAGGGCAATGCCAGACCCTAACTGATGCTCACCTGCATTCCCAGGATCCTGCCAGAGCCCAGCTAGGGCAATGCCAAACCCTAACTGATGCTCACCTGCATTCCCAGGATCCTGCCAGAGCCCAGCTAGGGCAATGCCAGACCCTAACTGATGCTCACCTGCATTCCCAGGATCCTGCCAGGGCCCAGCTAGGGCAATGCCAAACCCTAACTGATGCTCACCTGCATTCCCAGGATCCTGCCAGGGCCCAGCTAGGGCAATGCCAGACCCTAACTGATGCTCACCTGCATTCCCATTCCACTGGCTGGGTGCTCACAGGGAAAAACCTGCTTTTCTTCGGTGTTGTGCCGAGCTCCCTCGGCAAACACGGGGGAAGGCAGCAGCAGAACCCCCCCAGAGAGCTGCAGGTGTCTGCAAGGGTTGTGCTCCTCATTCTCATCTTTAGGGTGGGTGGTTTTTTTTGAAGCAGGACTGTGCCATTCCCGTGGGAGGTGCAGAGGGATTGTGTGACCCACTGCCTGATCCTTCAGGCTACCGAATACCTGGTACATTCCATTGGGAAAAAACCCCCACCAATTAAGCCCAGTGAATCCAGTGGCGTCGTTTTAATGGGTTAATTTAACACGTTGTTTCCCTGAGCAGAATTTTTCATCCCTCCCTTTATTTTCTAGCACTGTAAACACTGGGGGGGTGCCACCAAACCAACCAAGGGACGTGGCTGCTGACGAGAGGATGATCAAACCCTCACACCTGAATTCTCATCGCTGCCCACCTGAATTGAATTCAAATTCCTCATATCCTCGCAGCAATCCACTGCAGAGAATAACTGACGTTGCTTAACACCAACAGGAAAAGAAAAATAAAATCAAATTACTGTTTAGTACTGTCTAATTCCACAGGGGAAAGGCATAAAGATGGATACAGCTGACATCCATTTTATTAATCAGACTATTTTTAGTAGATAAACCAGTCAGGAAAACAGCGGGAGTTTAATAAAGTATACATTAGTACTACAATTACGGAGTAGTTGCAGCAGACTGTTCCCTCTGATAGCGAGCAGTAGGAGACATTGTTCAGCTGGAACACGATCTTGCAATGCAGTATTTAAGTGAATAATAAATGTCATGGGGAGTTAGCCTGTGGGTTACATTCTGCAAAGCAGTTCTTGAAACAGTCAGGGAATGTTCTGATATATTTCCATTTCCCATCCGCCCTTCCAGCATCACATTTACCAGTGAAGGATCTTAAAATCATCAAGGGTTTCATAATGTTCCTGCTGTATATGGAATTGTTAATATCCATACTTTGCAGACAGAGATACAGCCCAGATTTTGTGACTTAGCCAAGTGAAGGCAGAGTCAGGATCTGAGCCTGTGAGTCCAGAGCTCCTCTCATCTTGCGTGAACAATTCCTGTTCTACACACTGAGGCTGAAATGCCCCAGATGAGGCATCACAAGAGGATAAAAACACAAAAATACAGCAAGCATTTTCTTCAGCTGAAAAGCAGACCATTACACACTCCTGTCTGAAAGCCCATTTCAGTATTAGGCACCTTTTTACCTGCTAAAGTCCTCCCAGAGCCCTCAAACCTGTCAAAATACCAACCACATGACAGTGTGGATAGTTTATAATTAGGACACTTGTGGACACAAGATGCTTTCAGCTCCCAAATGGCCAACTGGGCCCTGGCTGAAAGGTTTAATAAATCTGGTGCTAATCCAGCAGCCCCTGAAGATAATGAATATCCCTCCATCAGCATCAGCTGCTGCTGGATCAGTCCCTCTGAACTCAAATACCAACAGATGCACAAGATGTTTGTCAGGGGTGGAACAAGCAGGAGCTGCTCTGGCAGTGACATCTCACTCCACTGCCCTCTGTGCACTTTGGGAACTGCTCACTGTAATTACTGAGCCTCATAAAATACCAGTTTTACACAGCAACACGTTGGCCTCTGTGTTTTGTTCCCAAATAACCTCCAGGCACGGCATTTGCCACTGGATGTTTGCCCATGGCAGTAATGAAGTGTCACCCAGGACGGGACTGACCACTTTGCTTCTCTGGAGATGCCTTTTTTTTTTTCCTTGTTTTTGGTGTTTTGACAGTTCCTGCCATCTTCAGCAATGTGATCAAGTGATGATAACACTCCAAGGCAGCTTTTTTTCCCCCCTCCTGCAGCCTCAGGAGTTACCTCAGCATCAGTGGCAGCTCTGCTTCGATCCTTCCCTCCTGGTTTTTCATTATTCACCAGTTTGTTGGACTTGCCATGAAGATTCAGGAGCTCCATTTTCTGCTGCAGCCCTGGAGCTGCAGGGCACAGCCCCAGCTGAAGGGCTGGCATAACAGAATTCCAGTGGGAATTAAACAGGTGTCTGCATGTCCCATGGAAATGTTGGGATCCTCAGGTGTCCATGTGCCCCTATCACGTGACCGGCACGAAGAGGGGGAAATTAATAAAATACAGGAATTCAATCAATCCATACCTCCCCAGATAGTGCCCAGATAAAGCTGTCAGCCTTTAGGGCTGTGACTGAAGAAGTGGAAGGTGTCCCTGCCCGTGGCAGGGGGTGGAATGGGGTAGGTTTTAGGGTTCCTTCCAACCTAAACCATTCCATGGTTCTGTGATTTCATCACAGGAAGAGCATTGAGCTGTTGGAGAGAGTCCAGAGGGTGACCAGGATGATCAGAGGGATGGGGCAGCTCTGCTGGGAGGAAAGGCTGGAGAGCTGGGATTGTCCAGCCTGGAGAAGAGAAGCTTTGGGGTGACCTGGTCGTGGCCTTCCAGGACCTGAAGGGAACCTGCAGGAAAGATGGAGAGAGACAATTTCCAAGGGATGGAGGGACAGGACACAGGGAATGGCTTCAAACTGCCAGAGGGCAGGGTTAGGTGGGATATTGGGAAGGAATCCTTCCCTAGGAGGGTGGGGAGGGGCTGGGATGGAATTCCCAGAGAAGCTGTGGCTGCCCCTGGATCCCTGGGAGTGTCCAAGGCC
>JAWMRA010016462.1:0-27172 GCA_035584735.1 Pseudotriccus pelzelni | reverse complement strand
ACCCAGACCAGAGCACTGAGTTCATTCCTGGAACACCTCCAGGGAAGGGGACTCCACCACCTCCCTGGGCACCCCCTCACTGAGGACCCTTCAACCCTGAGGACCCGCCGTCCTTGGATTCCCTCAGCCTCTCCCAGGGCATCCCCTGCCCTGGGGGTCCCTGCAGAGCTGGGGATGCCCTCGGGAGGGGGTTGCCCACTCTGGGACCCCGTTTACCCCCGGCAGGGCCCGCCCAGTGGTCCACGTGTCACGGAACGTGTCGCTGCTGCCCCCCACCATCGACCTGGAGCAGAGCAACTGCCGCCACCAGGAGGGCGTCTGGTGGGTGCCCCCGAGCCACCTCGCGCGCCCCTGCCCGGGCACGGGCCCAGGGGTCGCTGCCCCCCATCTGACCCCATGCCACCCCCCACAGCGTGGAGGTCCGAGCCTGTTTCAGCTACACGGCCAGTCCTGCGACCTACAGCCCCCGCCTCGGTGAGACCCCCACCCCCAGGAGGGACCCCCAGCCCTGGGGGCGTCCCAGGCCCGGGGATCCCCAGCCCCACAGACCCCCAATCCCTGCTGCTCCCCCATCCCTGATGCCTCCCTGTGTCCCCAGAGCTGGACTTTGTGCTGGACATGGACACCGAGCGCCGGCGCCGTGGCCAAGCTCCCCGGGGGTCGTTCCTGGGCCGTGGCCCCGCGGACCCGGAGCACCAGCTCTCTGGGACCCTGGAGCTGCCCCGGCAGCGCAGCCGGGCCTGCGTCACCCCCACCTTCCAGCTGCACGTGGGTGCTCAGCCTCGGCCCCACCGCCCTCGGCCTCAGCCCCATCCTCATCCTCAGCATCCCCATCCCTGTTCCCATCCCTGTTCCCGTTCCCAGTCTTCATTCTTCTCATCCCCATTCCTGTCCCCACCTTCATCCTCATCGTCCCTGTCCTCATCCCCCTCTTCAGTCCCACCCGCACAGCCCCTTCCAGCTGTGTCAGCACCTCCAGGTCGCTGAGTGACCCCTGACCTTCCTCCCTCCATCCTCCTCCTCTCTGTGTGCCCCCAGGACGGGATCCGGGACAAGCTGCGGCCCATCGTTGTCACCTTGGCCTACGGGATCCGGGGGCCTGGGGGGCACCGGGGGGGGCGGGGGACTCTGCTGCCCCCCCTTTCCCCCGCGCTCAGCCCCCACCAGCCCAGCACCCACCGCGCTGAGGTGGGCACTGCCAGGGACCCCCAGCCTGGGGGGCCTGTCCCACTCAGGGGTACCTGGGGTGTCACCCCCGTTCCTGGGCTCGCCCTGTCCCCCCTGGAGCCCCCCTGAGTGCTTCCCCACACCTCCCCAGGTGCATTTCCTGCGCCAGGGCTGCGGGGACGACAAGATCTGCCAGAGCAACCTCCGGCTGCACTTCCAGTTCTGCACCCGCCGTGGTGACAGCGAATTCCTGCCCCTGCCCAGGTGGGGGGCCGGGGGCTGTGCCCACCCTGGGGGGATGAGGGGTACGGAGGGGATGGGAGTGTGGGGCACAGATGGCCCTGGGGGTGTGGGGTGGTCCTGGGGGTCTGGGGTGGTCCTGGGGGTGTGGGGTGTGTGGAATGGTCCCAGAGGTGTGGAACGGTGGCTGTGCCCTCACAGGGCCGACGACGGCACTGCCATCTTCGCCATGAGTGACCAGAAGGACGTGGCCCTGGAGGTCCTGGTGACCAACGAGCCGTCGGACCCGGCAGAGCCACAGCGGGATGGGGACGACGCCCACCAGGCCCAGCTCACGGCCACCCTCCCCCCGGAGCTGCCCTACGCGGCCCTGCGGCTCGACGAGGGCGGGGGGCTCGGGGTGAGGGGGTGCGGGGTGGGGAGGGGGCTGGGGGTGCGGTGGGCCGGGGGTGCCCACGGGGGAGTCTCACTCCTGTGCCCCCCCAGGACAAGCCCGTGCTGTGCCTCGCCAACCAGAACGGCTCCCAGGTGGAGTGTGAGCTGGGGAACCCCCTGAAACGTGGAGCACAGGTGGGCGCAGCCCCCTCCCCAGTCCCTCGCTGCCCCTGCCCCCCGGCCCAGCTCCAGCGCTCCCCCCTGTGTGTCCCAGGTGCGGTTCTTCCTCATCCTCAGCACCTTGGGAATAACCATCCACACCTCGGAGCTGGCGGTGGAGCTCGCGCTCTCCACGTGAGCAGGGGGGCAGGGGTGGAGACCCCCGGGGTTGGGTGTGCTGGAGCCCTGGGGGGTTTGGGGACCAGAGACCTGGGGGGGGTGAGGGCTGGGGCACACAGGGATTTAGGGGATGGAGGCCCCAGGATTTGGGGTGAAGCCCTGGGGGGTTTGGGGGTTGGATCCCCAGGGTTGGGGGGGTTCAGCCCCCGTGCTGGGCTCTGGGCACGGCACAGGGGGAGTTTGGGTGCTGCCCCCCCCCGACCTTGTTCCCGTCCCCAGGATCAGCGAACAGCCAGGGCTGGAGCCGGTGGTCGCTCGTGCCCGGGTGGTCCTCGAGCTGCCCCTCTCTGTGACGGGGTAAGTTGAGGGTCGGGACCACCCCAGGACTCCCCTGGAATCCCCTCCGGGACCCCCCTGACCACCGTCTGTCCCCCCCCAGAGTGGCCGTGCCCCCCAGGCTGTTTTTCGGGGGGGAGGTGCGGGGGGAGAGCGCGGTGCGCCGGGAGAGCCAGGTGGGCAGCGCCGTCAGCTTCGAGGTCACGGTGAGTCCCCCCCCTCCAGGACCCCCGTGGGAGAGGTGAGAATGGGGTGGGGTGTGTTTGTGGGCTGGGGGGGGTTCATGCGGGGGCATTTACGAGGTGGGAGGTGTTTTGTGGTCTGGGGGTCCATGTGATGGGGTGGGGGGTGTTTGTGGGGTGGGTGGCACTCAGTGGGTGGGGGTCTTGTGCCCCTTCCAGGTGTCCCACAGGGGGCAGGCGCTGAAGACTCTGGGCTCTGCCTTCCTCACCCTGCACTGGCCCCACGAGCTGCCCAACGGGAAGTGGCTCTTGTACCCCCTGAGCCTGGAACTGGGCACCCCCCCGGTGCCCTGCAGCCCCTCTGCCAACCCCCTGCGCCTCGCCCTGGTACGGCCACGGGGGCTGAGGGGGGCTGGGGGGGTTTGGGGGTGCCTGGGAGGTGCCAAAGTGGGTGCCCAGGGGTAGCCAAGTGGTGCCCAGCAGTGCCTGGGGGGTGTCCAGAGGTGGCTGGGGGGTGTCTGGGGGTACCCAGGTATGTCCGAGGGTCCCTGCTGCCCCCCCTCTTACTTCCCCCCAGGAGCCTCTGGGACAGGGTGACCCCCCTCAGGCAACCCCCCCACGGTCCTGGTGGGTCCCAGCGCCCTCAGAGAGGAGGAGGAACGTGACGCTGGTAAGTGGGGGACACCTGCTTTGGGGGAGTCCTGCTCTGGGGGGGCCTGTTCAAGGGGGGGCACCCTGGGGATGCCCTTCCTGGAGTGCCCCTATTCCAGCCCGCACAGTCCTAGGGTTCCCCCACCCCATTCCCGGGGTCCCCCCTCCGATTCCTGGAGTCCCATTTCAGGCTGAAGTGTGACACCCCCCCCCCCATTCCCCCATTCTCGGGGTCTCCCCCCGTTCCTGATGTCCCATCCTGGGGTGACCCCCTCATCTCCCACAGGACTGTGCCCGGAGCACCGCCCGCTGCCGCCCATTCCGGTGCCCTCTGCCCGCCCTGGAGCGCTCGGAGCTGCGGGCGCGGGGCCGCCTCTGGAACGGCACCTTTCTGGAGGTACTGGGGCTGCGGGGGGGCGAGGGGGTGGGACAGACGGGCAGGAAGGGGGCTCAGCCCGGCCTGGACTCCCCCTGTTCCCCCCAGGAGTTCCTGGACGTCTCCTCGCTGGAGCTGATTGTTCGCGCTGAGGTTTCCATCACCTCCCCCAGCAAGAACCTGGTGCTCAAGGATGCGGCCACGCAGGTCTGACCCCTGCCCTGACCCCCCCCAGCTCCTCGACTCCCCCAGACTCCTCTGACCCCCCTTGCTCCCTCAGATGTCGGTGTCCATCCACTTGGATCCAGGAGTGGCGGTGGCGGGGGTCCCGTGGTGGGTGGTCCCGCTAGCGGTGCTGGTTGGGATCCTCGTCCTGGCCCTGCTGGTCCTCGGGCTCTGGAAGGTGAGGGACGGACCCCCCTGACCCCCTGTGACCCGTCCCCCCCGTCCCCTGACCTGTCCCCCAATGCCCCAGGTGGGGTTTTTCCGCCGGGCCCGCCGGGCCCCCCCGGCGGTGCCGCAGTACCACGCCGTGCGGATCCCGCGGGAGCAGCGACGGCACCTTCTGGAGGGCAGGACAGGCACGATCCAGAGGCAGGAATGGGCCGCCAAACCCGCCGAGCCCCCGGATGGGCGCAGGACCCCCAGCTCCACATAGACCCCCCGCTGTGAAATGGGGGGTGGGCATGGGGGGCACGGACACGGGGTAGGGGATGTGGAATATGGGATATGGGACACGGGTATGGGATACGGGATGTGGGACACGGACACAGGATGTGGGACATGGACGTGGGATACGGGATGTGGGACATGGACACAGACATGGGTTAAGGGACATGGACACAGAATATGGACACGGGACATGAAATATGGAACACGGACACAGGACATGGGATATGGGACATGGGACGTGGACATGGATCCGGGGTACGGGACACAGGACACGGACATGGGATATGGGACATGGAACACAGATTACAGAACACAGGATATAGGACATGGGACACGGGCATGGGATATGGGATTGTTTGCCGTGGCCACGCTCTGGGCACTGCAGAAGGAACAGGGGACACGGACATGGACACAGAGCCTGGGACATGGAACACGGAACACGGGGCATGGACTTCCCGCCCTTGCCATGCCCTGGGAAGGACCCAACGAGGCACCGGCTGTGCTGGAGCACCTGGGAATGTTTGTCCTGGGATGCGGCCACGGGGCCCACGGGGCACTTTGGCCCCACAGGGTCAGTTTGGTCCTAGGGGCCCTAGCCCCACACGGCCGGTTTGGTCTCACACCGGGGCCTCGACCCCCGGGCTCAGCTCAGCCCCACAGTGACGTTCACCCCAATAAAAGGTGCTGTCCCACCACAGAGCCCGAGTCCTTCGCAGCACGGGGACGGGCATGGCGGGGAGAGGCTAAACCTCTGAAACTGCCTCTGGTTCATTGGGGGACTGGGGCCCTTAAACTGGCCCCTGGGTCACTGGGGGGGTTGGTGCGAACCCCTAAAACAGCCTCTGGCTCAGCAGGGGAACCCCTAAAAATGGCCCTTAAGTTGGCCCCGGGCTCACGGGGGGCTCATGCGGCTCCCGGGTCAGACACAAGAGCCAGTGGATATTCCAGCAGCCAAACCACACAGTTTCATTAATTAGATCGAATAAATTTGATCGGATCGCTCGGGAAGCTCCAGCGCCCTGTACCGGGCGGGGCCGCGCGGTCCCCACGATGAGGGAGGGCACTCGCCATGACAAGTGTGGGCGATGGGGGCCCTGAGGCAGTGACGGCGGCCGCCATGATGGGTGCGGGCAGCCGCCATGGTAAGTGTGGCCGCGGTGCCGCTATGATGGGAACGGCCACTCCAACCGGCGGAACAAGCTGTGTCTGCCGGGATAAGGGGGCACGTTCCGTTCGTAGCGCCGTGAGTTGGGTCCGGCAGGCCCTGGCCCGCCCTCATCGCCCACTCAGAACGCGGCGGGCGCAGCGCTGCCCTCAGTCAAGATGGCGCCACGCCGCGAGGGAAAAGGAGGAGTCTTTGACATGGCGGCGGCCTTTGCGGCCTCAGTGACGTCACGGGCTGCCTGAGGGGACGCGGCCATGGCCGCCTGGGGATGCCGGGGCTGGTGAGGCCTGAGGGGAAGTGGAGGGTTCGTGAGGGGTTCTGGGGGGGGGACACGGGGCTGGGGGCGGCGGGAAGGGCATGGGGCCCGGGCCGGATCCCCCCTGGGCGGCGGGTTGTGTCCTGTCCCCCCCGCGGTGTCACCCCATGTCCTCTCATGGCCCCCACCCCCCAATCTGTGCCCCCAGGGGTGTCACAGGACCCCCCCATCCCCATGGCCGCCCAACACCCCCCGAATCCACCCACCTGCTGTGTCCTCCCCCAGAGACCCCCAGGAACGGCCCCCGAACCCCCCATGGCCACGAGTCGCTCGGAGGACGAGGAGTCCCTGGGGGGGACCAAAAGGGGCCCGCCCGCCCCCCCGGGGACTGTCCCCAAACGCCGCAGCTCCTCCAGGTACGGGGGGACGGGGGGGCCGGGGGCGCTCAGAATGAGCCACCACGAGGGGGGAGCTGAAGGGGTCCCCTGGGCACTGTCCCCAAATGCTGCAGCTCTTTTAGGTATGGGGGTCTTGGGGGGTCTGGGGGGGTCTGGGAGGGTCTTGGGAGGGGCCTGGAGGGGCTGAGAATGAGAACGAGGAGTGATGTGATAGGGGTGGGGGACACGGGGGCCCCAGGCAGAGTGTGGGGCACGGGGGGGGGTCCGATGCCACGTCTGTGCCCCCCGGCAGGTTCATCAAGAGGAAGAAGTTCGACGACGAGCTGGTCGAGAGCAGCCTGGCCAAGTCTTCGAGCCGTGCCAAGGGGGGCCCGGAGCCCCCACCCCGGCCTGGCCCCGACCCCCCCCCGGGGGACAGGAGGAAGGTCAGGGCTGGACGGGAACTGGGGACACCCCGGGGCCAGTGGGGCAGTCCCGGAGCAGGCTGTCCTGTGGCCGTCCTGGGGTCACTGGGGCCATCCAGGTTCATTGGGGAGCCCCCAGAGACCCCTGTGCTCCCCCCATGACCCCCAGCCTGGGACCCCCCCCCCCCCCACCTGCAGGGCTGTTGGGGACACCCAGAAGTCCCTGGGGACATCCCAGCAGCCCAGGGATCCCCAGAGTCCCCTCTAAACTCTTGCCCCCTCCCCGTACAGGTGTCGAGGGCCGTGCCCCCCCCCGCGGCCCCCGGGCCCCCCCCAGGGCTGCCCAAGAGGCTCAAGAAGAGCAAACAAAGCCCAGCGGTGCCGCGGGACCTGGGACGGTGGAAACCTGCTGACGACCTGCTGCTCATCAACGCTGTGCTGCAGGTGGGCTGGGGGGGCTCCAGGGACCCCCTGCTCCCCGGGGGGGGGGTTTGGGGAGACCCCCCAGGCTTCCCTCCTGACCCCAGGGCATTCCCAGACCAACGACCTCACCGCAGTTCACCTGGGGGTGAAGTTCAGCTGCCGCTTCACCCTGAGGGAGATCCAGGAGCGCTGGTACGCGCTGCTCTACGACCCCGTCATCTGCAAGTGAGGGGGGACCGGGGGGGGCTGGGGGGATGTGGGGGGTCCCTGCTCCCTGAGGGAGATCCAGGAGCGCTGCTCTCTGACCCCAGCTCTGCGAGTGAGGGGGGCTTGGGGGGTCTCAGGTGCCCCCAGAGGAGCCAGGATGTCCCCAGGGGTGGTTTCAGGTGTCCCTGGGGGGCATCTCGGCCCTCCCCGAGGGTCTGGGCTGTTCCTGGGGGGTCTCACCTGTTCCTTGGTGGGGTCTCGTACCTGGGCTGTCCTTGGGCATCTCTAGGGGGTCTCGCCTCCCCCGGGGGTCCCTGGGGGTCTCACCTGTGGGTTCCCCAGACTGGCCTGCCAGGCCATGCGGTCGCTGCACCCCGAGGCCGTGGCTGCCGTGCAGAGCAAGGTCCTGTTCAGCAAAGCTGAGGAGCAGCTGCTCACCAGGGTCCCCTCGGTAAGTGGCCCCAAATGTGGCCCCAAATGTCCCCCGACCCTCTCAGCTGCTGGTCAGGGTGGGATTTGGGACAGTGGGGGGGTCCCAACTGTCCCTTTGTGTCCCCTCCTGGCCCTTCCTGTTGTGTCCCTCCATGTCCCTCCACGTCTCCTTGGGTTTCCACGGTTTCCTTCGTGTCCCAAAGTGTCCCCCCTCATCCCCCTCATATCCTCTGTCCCCCCCAGACTCCCCAGCCCTCCCTGGAGACCTTCCAGGACCTGCTGCTCCGACACCCTGAGGTGTTTTACCCTTCAAGGACCCCCAAGGCCCTGCAGCTGCACTGGCAGCTCCTGCGCCAGTACCACCTGCTGCAGGACCAGACAGGTGAGGGGGCTCTGGGGGGGCTTGAAGGGTCCTGGGAGGTGTCTGGGGGGTCCTGGGAAGTCACCAGCCCCTCACGCCCCCTTTCCACCCCCCAGTGCAGCCCCTGCCCAAGGGGGACCAAGTGCTGAACTTCTCGGACGCCGAGGAGATGGTGGATGATGGGAAACTCAGGTGGGGGGGCTCGGGGATGTTTGGGGGGGCTTTCGGGGAGCAGGGGAGGTGGAGGGCAAGGGAGGGGCTGGGAGACCAAGGGAAGGGTTTTTTGTGGGGCAGGGAGGACCAGGGAGCTCAGGTGAGGTTTGGGGGGGCTCAAGGGAGAGTTTGGGGGGACAGGGAGCTCAAGGGAGGGTTGAGGGGGCTGGGGGCTGTTTGAGGGGGCTGGGAGGTGGAAAGGGACCCCCCCTGGGGGGTTCAGGGTGTCCCAGGGAGCCCCAGTGATATTTTTGGGGGGTCTGGGGTCCTGGGGTGGTCTCACCATCCCACCCGCCCCTTCTCCTGCACAGGGACGTGCGGGACGAAGTGCTGGAGCACGGTGAGTGTCCCCCACCCTCCTGAACCCCCTAAACCCCCAGGACCCCTGGGGGAGGGTCAGGTGTCCCCCGGCCCCCCAGGACCCCCTTTGCCCCCCCTCCAGAGCTGACCGTGGCAGATCGGCGGCAGAAACGGGAGATCCGGCAGCTGGAGCAGGAGCTGCACAAGTGGCAGGTGCTGGTGGATTCCATCACAGGTGGGGTTGTCCCTCTGTCCCTTGTGTCTTTGTGTCCCACTGACTCCCGGTGTCCCTCTGTCCCTCCCTCTGTGTCCGTGTGTCCCTCCCTGACCGTCTCTCCCCCCATTCCAGGGATGAGCTCCCCGGATTTCGACAGCCAGACCCTGGCGGTGCTGCGGGGACGGATGGTGCGGTACCTGATGCGCTCTCGGGAGGTACAACACCCCCAAACCACCCCAAAATCACCCCCAAACCACTCCCAGTACCTCATGCGCTCCCAGGAGATGGATCTGGAGCTGGGACACCCCAAAATATCCTCACCCCCCTAAAATCCTCCCAAAAACACCCCTAAACCGCCCCAAATCTCCCACCCCAGATCACCCTGGGCAGGGCCACCAAGGACAACCAGATCGACGTGGACCTGGCGCTGGAGGGCCCAGCCTGGAAGATCTCCCGCAAACAAGGTGGGACTGGCGGGGCTTTAGGGGAGTTTAGGGGGTCTTGAGGGGCTGGGGGGGCGTTAGGGGGCTGTGTCCCCCTCCTTTCCTAATTGGGTTTACCTGCCAGGTGTCCCCAAACCCCCCCAGCCCCCAAACCTGGGGCCTCTCACAAGGGGGAGGTTCCTCTGCTCAGGCTTTGGGGGCCATTTGCAGCCCCCCCAGACCCCTCAACCCTGGGGCCCCCCTCCAGCCCCCAGGTCCCCCCAAGGATCGGGGACCCCGTTGACAGAAACCCCCCCAAGAGGAGGTTCCTGTTGTCCCCTCTTGGGGGTCGGGGTCTTCTTTGGGGCCCCCTCCTGCCCCCACACCTGCTTTCCCCACGTGGATCCTCTGGATCCTCTGGAACCCTCGGAATCCCCGGAATTCCCCCAGGGGTGATCAAGCTGAAGAACAACGGAGATTTCTTCATCGCCAACGAGGGCCGGCGCCCCATTTACATCGACGGCCGCCCCGTCCTGGGCGGCAACAAGTGGAAGCTCAACAACAACTCCGTGGTCGAGGTGGGGCAGGGGGTTCTCGGGAGCTCCCTGGGGGTCCTGGGGCATCCCAGGGGTCCCACCAAGCCCCCCTTTGTCCCCCCAGATCGCCAGCCTGCGCTTCGTCTTCCTCATCAACCAGGATCTCATCGCCCTCATCAAGGCCGAGGCGGCCAAGCTAGCCCAGCAGTGAGGGGGGTGAGGGGTCCCAGTTTGGCACTGGGTGGGGCTGGGACTCCCCCCATACCCTCCCATCCCAAACTGCTTCCAGTAAAGTCGTCGATACCCCTGGGTAGGGGCTCCTTGAGGCACCCCAGGAGCCAACTGGGCCCCCCCCAAAGATATTGGGGTCCCCCCCAACTTTACCTGGCCCAGGTGAGTTGGGGGGACACACATAGACACCCCCCCAAACCCCCATTCCTGAATTCCTCCCCCTCCCAAAAAAACCCCATTTTTAAAGCTCAACAGTTCATTGATTTAATTTGTTCCGAAGTTTTAATTAATTAAAGAGAAGAAAAAAACAAAAAAATCAAACTTGGGAAACATGGAAAAAGTGTGGGGGGGGCAGCAAAGTTGGGCACCCCCACCAGCCCTCCCCCATGTGGATTTACTGTCCCTGTTCCCAGGAATGTCTGGAATTTGCTCCCACGTGTTGCTGTGAAGGGGATTTGGGGAGGGGGGGCAGGAACTGGGATGGGAACAAAGAAAATTCCCCTAAGAAAATCCAGGGAAAACCCCCAAATGTGCAGCTGAGAAGACCCCCCCCCAATCCCAGCGGACACAGAGAGGACCCCCCCAGTCAAGATGGGACACCCCAGATCCCACAGGGGACATTCCAGATCCTGGGGGGACACCCCAAATCAGAGAGGGAACCCCCTGGATCCCAGGGGAACATTCCAGATCCTGGGGGGGGCAGAGCCCCCTCCTCCCTCCCTGCTCCTCCTCGCTTCCAGCGCGAGGGATTTTTGGGATGGAGAGGAAGGAAAAAGGGGGGTGGGAGGGGCGATGGCAGCACTGGGGGGTCCTGGACCCCCAAATCCCAATGGGACAACACGGAACAGACCAGGATGGGGGGGCAAAAGGGGGAAAACAGGGAAAAATGGCACAGAATGGGAATTGTAAATGTGGCTGGGACCCCCCGGCGGGATCCCGGAGTTTTCCTCAGGAATTCGCTCTCTCGGGGCGGCTCCTGCGGGGTCTCCGTGGGGGGAGCCCCCCTCGTGGGGCTGAGGGGGTGCCTGGGATTGGGGGGTCGTGGGGGCCTGGCCGGGTCCCGCTGTTGGGGGGCCCAGGGGGGCCGTTGTGCCGTGGGGTCGGGGCTCGGGGTCCTGCTCCAGCCCTCCGGATCCGGTGGGAAGGCTGGGAATGGAGGGGGGGGTGAGAACAAGGACCCCCCCCTCCCCAAAACCTGCTCCCCTGCACCACCAAATCCCGCTCTGGGAACACCCGAATCCTGGACCCCCCTAAAACAGTCCCCTCCCCTGAACCCCAAATCCCTGGGGCCAATCCATCCAGGGAACCCCTCAGACCCCCCCCAGACCCCCCCCAACCCTCTCCAGACCCACCTCTCGGGGGGGCCGGGGCTGCCCCCCCTCCGTGTCCCCCAGAGCCCCCTCGGGGGGCCCCGGGGGTTTCCCGGCCGTGCTGGGGGTGGGGGAGGCACTGGGGGGGCCCGGGGGGGCTCCAGGGGGGCCGGAGCTGCAGCGGGAGCGGCTGGAATAGCTGGTCTTGGGGTGGGACACTAGAACAGAGCCGACAGGGGAGGGGTCACTCACTGGGATCACTGGGATCACTGGGGAGCAGATGGAGGGGCTCAGGTGAGTGAGCCCAGCATGGGGGTCCCAGGAGCCCCCAGCCCCACCTTGGCCGAAGCAGGTGATGCTCCTCTTGAGGCCCTCCAGGTCACAGGTGAACCTGCCGGCCCTGCCCAACTCCTCATCGTACTTGCGCTCGCTCACAAAGTGCTGCAAAACCGGGGAAAAACGGGGGGATTTGGGCTGGGAATGGGAACGGGGAGATCCTCTGGGTTTTATTCTGGACAGGGGAGACCGTCCTGGTTCAGCCCACAACAGGAGGGGTTTCAGGGAATTCAGAACTTCCCCCAGGTGTTGGGTGAAATCAGGATTTTACAAAGCCACTTCAAATCCTGTTTGGAATCGAAGGTGTTTGGAATCCCAGGTGCCCCCAGGGCCCACCTTGATGTCCGCCCTGAGCTCCAGCAGCTGCTCCTCCGACATCTGCGCAGCTCCGTCCGTGAGTTTCCGCAGGGCCTCCGCCCTCCTCTGCCTCCCCACCAGGATCTCCACTGGAAAACAGCCCTGGATCAGGGAAAAACCATCCCCCTGACCCCCCAGGCCCCTCCCTGGGGTAATTCCAGCTCCAAACAGGCACCAAAGTGCAGGTGGAAGCTCCAGGAGGGATGCTGGGAGCAGCTCTGTCTCTCTGTCACCTCTGGAATTTGGGTCTTTTCCATAAGATTTGTCCCACATACTGTTGGGGAAATGCCACCATCCCCCATGTGCTGAGAGGTGGGATGTAGGAGAAACTCTGAAGGGAATTTCATGGAATTTTCTGGAATGGTTTGGGTTGGAAGGGACCCTAAAAGTGAGCAGAAAAGCTGTTTCCATCCTCAGGAATCAGGATTTTGGGAATTTCCACCCTCCAGAGAGGCATGGTGAAGTCCTGAGGTGTTTGGGAATGATGGAAACAGGAGGGAAATCCTGGAAAACCCCTCCAGGAACAGCCCCTTACTTGCTTCTGCCTTCACTTTGTCCATCTCGGCCAGCAAAGCCACCTCTCGGTCCATGAGGCTGTGGAAAACAGGGAAAAGGGAAGGGATTTAGTGCTGGAGAGAGCAGGGAAAGGCTCCGGGAGGAGGATCCAGCCGGGACACACCAGCAGGTGGAGCTGGAACCCCGGGAAGTGCCCGGAGAGCCCCGGATTGGGCTGGAATGGGGAGGGGAGGAGGGGGACAGGGAGGAACTGGGGAGCAGGAACTGGGAGAAGGAAGAGGTGGGAGCAGGAACTGGGAGCAGAGAGCTGGGAGCGAAGCTGGGGGCAGGAGGATGAACTGGGGAGCAGGAACTGGGAGCCCCACAGGGTACCTGGAGCTTACCTGGAGCCCCACAGGGCCCTAACCCTGACCCTGACCCTGACCCTTCGGGACACACAGGGGACACCCGAGCAGGGCACAGCCCCAGGGCCTCAGGAGGGTCAGGTGCCCCTTTAGGTGTCCCAGAACCCTCTCAGGTCCTCAAAGCCCCCCCAGGTGAGGCAAAGCATCCTCAGGTGCCCCAGAGCCCCTTTAGGTGACCAAGAGCCCCTTCAGGTCACCCCACGCCCAGCCAGGTGACCCCAAATCCCTCAGGTGAGCCGGGGATCTCTCAGGTGAGGCACAACCCTCTCAGAGCCCCCTGGATCTCCACATCCCTCTGCTCCCACTCCAGAGCCTTTCCCACCCATTCCCTCAGGTGCCAAAAAATCCCAAAGGAATCCCAGTCGTCCCAGTCTGGCTTTGTGCAGGAACTGGTTCCCAGACAGACCCTGGCCCCCCTAAGCCCCCCCCGCCCCCATTCCTGGTTCCCACTGCTCCAGGTGAGTCAGGAATTCAAATCCAGCCCTTTAATTGGGCTCATTTCCCTTTTCATTCCCGACTACAAAAGCCCAAACCCTCCTGTCCCTGCTCCCCCCTCGGAGCCACCGGGGGACAGCGGGGTCAGCCCTTCATCCCTCGCCTTTTTTGAAGGAAAAGCGTTGGAAAATGGGCAGAATGTTTAATTTAGTCCCTGTCTGAGGCGCTGAAATACCAACCCCCCTTTCCTGGGAGGGAGGGGGATCAATCTCCACAATTCCCTGGAACAGCAGCTCTGACATTTGGCTGCTTCTGGTGATTTATGGCTCCTTCCTCCTGCCTTTTTCCAGGGCAGGGAAGGGGCAGAGCCTCAGGAATGAGGCTTCTCCCTGCTCCCAGGAATTCCCAGAGTGGCCACGCCTGGATCTGCAGCACCCACAGGTGCCCCAGTGCCCCCTGGAAAGGGCAGGAATTCCGGGAGCTGGGGGAGGAGGGGGAATGTGGCTTTATTAAGTCTCAGCCATTCCAAGCCATTCCCAGCCTTAATTAATTAATTCCCAACCGTTTCAGGCCATTCCCAGCCATTCCTAGAGAGTTCACACCTGGATCTTCCCCTCCCACAGGCTCCCTTTCCCTCCTGCCCATCTCCGTGTGGGCATCCGGAATTCCCGGATCTGGAGAAGGGTGGGAACGTGGGTTAATTAAATATTCCTTCATTAATGATTAATTAAGATGCAGGAACAGTCTCAGGGCCTCATCCTGTTCCCAGGATTATTCCCTGTTAGCCAGGAATTGAGACCAGGATTCATCCCAGTTAACCAAGGGAAAGGTGTTTTCCAGACCTGGCAGGTTTTTTACATGTGGAATTTGTGTGGAGAGGTTAAAAAATCCTTAAACCCCCACTCTAATAACACAGAATTTTGATAATAATATAGTCCTATTATACAATATAGATCATAATACAGTATAGATAATTATAAGATATATTATCAAAAGTATAATTGTAATATATTCTGTGTATTATACAGAATAAATAGTATATATAAATATATATAATTATATAATATAAACAATACAGCTGGAAAAAGGCTGGAAGTCTTTCTAGGAATTCTCCAGGCTCAGCCCAGAGACCCCAAACTCCCCTGGGCACCTTCCACCCAAACCCTCAGGGAAGTTCCAGACTCATTTATTCCCATTTTTAACTGATTTTCAGCTGATTTTAAGCCTGGAAAAAAACCCCTCTTCCTTCAGGGAAGCACTTCCCAGTGGGAATGCTGCAGGAGCACAAGGACAAGGCCACAACGAGCAGCCAAAACTGGCTAAAAGGCTTTAAATTCTTGGGTTTAGTAATTTAAAACTGTCAGGTTTTTGACACAAACAGCTTTTGACACCAAGAGCTGCTGAAATCCCGGGATGTGGGAGTAGGATTTCAGCTCCTTGTCAACCCAGGGCAGGGTTTTATGGATATTTTCTTGTTTAATGGATATTTTCTTCCTTCAAACCCAATATTTGTGCAATTTCTCAGAGCTGGGTTCAATCAGCTGCTCCAAACACCATCCCCAGCACAAACCCAGCCCCAATTAAACCCCAGCACTAATTACACATGGGGGGCACAGTTTAAGCCTGGATTAAAATGGGAAAACAAGGCTTTCCATGTGTTTTTGGTGACATCAAAATCAAGCCTAATTCAAGGGTTTCGAATGGGAATGTTTGTTCCTCAAGGACAGGCAGGAATAGGCCACAAAATCCCAAAACTTCTCCTTCCATATCCCAAAATTTCTCCTTCCAGCTCAGCCCAGAGGGCGAACCAAAGCACAAACCTGGCTTGGATTCATGGAATGGTTTGGGTTTTTGAACCTCTAAAGCTCGTTCAGTCCCACCCCTTGCTGTGGGCAGGGACATCTCCCACCATCCCAGGGGTTCCAACCTGGCGTGGGACACTCCCAGGGATGGGAAATCTGGAAAATCCATCCCAGCCCCTCACCATCCTCACAGGCAGGAATTTCATCCCAAAATTCCATCTAAATCTCCCCTTTTCCAGATGGAAGTCCCTCACCCCTTGTCTTTGTCCCTTTCCAGCTCCTGGAGCTCCCAGGGAAGGAAAAAGCCTTTTAAACGTGATTCCAACCCAAACTGTTCATGATCCCATGCAAATAAACAGGAAGAGCTGCTCAATAACTGAGGGAAAATCACGGAATCATGGAATGTTTTGGGCTGGGAAGGACCTTCAAGTCCATCCGGTCCCACGGGCAGCGATACCTCCCACCATCCTGGACACCCCCCGAGGGAGGTGTAGCCAAAGCCCCCCTAGACAAGCAAATCCAGCCCATCCCAAGAGCAGGATCCATGCCCAGATTCCCACCCACCTGCTCTGGAGCTCGGCAAAGACCTGCTTCATCTTCCTGATGGACGTGTCCATCTCCTCCTTGAGCAGGGCCCGGTAGCGCGCCAGGGACACGGAGCAGCGCTGCAGGTCCTTCACCGACTTCTCGATGTTCGACCCTGCAACGGGAGGGGACGGGCGACCTCAGCCCCGGGTCCGTCCCGCTAGCACGGGAAGGGCTGTTCCAAAAACACGGCAGGGATTAAACGCAGCCCTGAGCTGGGTTTAGGCTGGAGATAAGCAAAGCCCAGCACAGGGGAGATCAACTCTTTGTCTGGGGAAGGGAATCTCAGGGAATTATGGAATGGTTTGGGTTGGGAGGGACCTTGAAGCTCATCCAGTTCCACCTCCACTGGGACAACTCCCACAATCCCAAGTGGCTCCAACCCGGCCTGGGACGCTGCCAGGGATGGGAAATCCATGATTTCTCCAGGATTGAATGTCTGGACTTTCCAAGGGATGAAAATCCTCCCACCAGGAGGTGACAGGACCCGTCGTTTCGTGTCCCGGGGGCAGAGTTTGGCTCCTGCCAAGTGAAATTACGGATCTCGTTCCACCATTCCCTGAACTCGGCCCCAAATCCCCCCCCAGCACAACTTCCCCGGTCACCGGGGGGTCTCCAGGTCCCTCCTGTCCCTCCCTGTTATTGTCACATCCCAGATTTGGACAAAACACCCCAAAAAGGGGGGGGGAACCCCCTCAAGGGCTGTCACTTGTTGTCACTCGTTGTCACAGCCCCAGCCTGACCCTTCACAGGTTCTCAGGAACAGCCCCGGGATGTGACGGGACGTGGGGGGGGAGGGATGAGCTCTCCCTGCTCCAGAGAAAGTGCTGGAATTCCTGCCGTGCTGGGAGGAGGAGGAAGAACCTGGACTTTGGGAGGTGCCCCTGCCCAAGGGAAGGGGGTGCCACTGGATCCCCTTTAATGCCCCTCCCAACCCAGACCATTCCATGAATCCAGGGGTTTATGGTTTTCCCTCAATTATCCAAGGCTTGAGCAGCTTTTCCTGTATTTTTATGGATATCTGACATATTTTATAGCTCGATGAGTTCCCCTCCCAGTCTGGCCTAACCCAGCCCAACTCCCAAGGCCTCTCCTCCTCCACGAGCAGCTCCAAACCCTCCAATCCCTCCACATTCCCAAAGTTTTGTGTCCTTACCCATTTTCCTGCCAGGGGGTGACACCGGAGCCTCTTCCCGGGGGCCGGAATGGGGGGTGGGCAGAGCCCTGGGGGGAGAGATGGGGAGCCTTGGGGGGTCAGGGCCGGACAGTCCATTCCTTAGGCCGGGCTCTGCTGGGGAAAGGCAAACTCTGAGCCCAAAAAATCCAGCAAAAATCAGGATTTGGGACCCAAAACCAAGGGAAACCCCTCCCAGAAAATCAAGGCTGTGCTGAAAAAACACCTGGAAAAACTGGGACTTAAGACCCAAAAACATCCCCCCAAAAACACATCAGAAGATCAGGATTTAGGCCCAAAATCCAAGGGAAAGCCCCCAAAATGCCCTTCAGCCCCTCCCCACCATTCCCATTCCCAGTTTTCCAGCACTGACCATCCACTTCCCTGCCATCCATCGACATCCCATCCAGGCCCTCGCTCAGGGAATCCATGGATTCTGTGTCCTGGGCACAGCCGTTCACGTGGAATCCGTTCATCCCTCCTTTCTCCCAGTTTCCCGGGGCCTCCTCTCCGGGGGGAACTGGTTTTCCAGGGACTGGGAGGGCAGAGCTGGAGCCACTGGGAAGTTTGGGTTTGGGTTTCTTCTTTTTGTTCTGGGAATTTCGGGGGGGGGGGGGGGGAACGTGTTAGTTTTTATTCCTTAGGGGATTTGTGACTCCTGGAGGGAATTTTGTCTGGAAAATCCCACAGGAATGAAATGAAAATGAATGCCATGAAAAATCACAGGAATCTCATGGGAAATCTCACAGGAATCCCACCGGAAAACAGGGAATTTCTGTGCCAGGTCCCCACAAGGTGCAGCTCAAACTCCCCCTGGGATTCCCTTTCCCACCATTCCCAACTGGATCCCCCAAATTCCAAAGGTTTTAGGGAATATTTAAGGAGTGGTACCTTTTTTTTGCCTGTCACAGTCCATTCCTTCAGCACCTCACTGGCATTCCCTGTAAAGGAAAACAGGGATGAGAAAAAAAAAAGCGGCATTCCTGGTCCTTCCCAGACACTTGGAGCTGCTTCCACACCTGGAAAACCACGTTTCAAATCTCCTGGTTGATGGAATTAAAGGAGGGATTTGAGTTGGGTTTTGGGAATTCCCAGTTGAGATGTTGCTCCCTTGGGATACAGGAGAAAAATCCCATTTTCCAGGGGAAAAATCCCAGTTTCTGAGGAAATAAAATCCCCCAAATCTCCCTTTTGGCTCTGCCATTTCACAGGTTTGGGCACCAAATTCCTGTCCACAAACATGGGATGAACCTTCCACACCCCAAACTCCAGCCCCACTCACCTCCCACACCCCAAATTCCATCCCAAATCCCAGAATTCCCACCTTCCATGAAGGCCTGGACTGTTTTATCCACACAGTTGTCAAAGTGCTGCAGGACCAGGACGATCTCGTTGTTGCTCCTGTTGGGAACAATCGCTCGGACAGCTCCGATCTGGGGGGAAAACATGGAAAACCATCTGGAATTTGGGCTGTGGAAGGTGATTTATCTGGAAAAAAGATTCCAAAGGCTCCTTTACCTTTTCCTTCATGTTCTCAAAGGTCCCTCCCTGGGCCATCACAGTGTTGGACTGAATATCAAAGATAAATCCCGAGGGATCTGTGGGAAAAGGAAAGTCCTAAATAACTGTGCCAAGGAGAACACGGACCCCCAAATCCCACTAATCCCAAAATCCCAGCACCTGAGAGCATTGTCCAAACCCTCCCTGACCTCTGGAATTATGGAATAGTATCCTGGATCAAAGTCCAGCTCCAGGCCCTGCTCAGGACACTCTCTAATTCCCCAAATCCCAACTGTTCAGAGCCTTTTCCTGGCAGGTTTGGAGCCTCCTCCTTCCCTGGGGAGCTGTTCCAGGGCCCCACCACCCCCTGGGGGTTGGATTTATCCCAAAATTCTGCCTAAAGCCTCCCCTGGTGCAACTCCAGCCATTCCCTGGGATCCCCCAGAGCAGAGACTGGGATGAACAACGACCATTCCCACCCCTCATTCCCACACTAAACCTCCCCCTGATCCCAGCAGCAAAGAGTTAAGGAGCCTCTGGAGCAGCCCTTGGATACCAATTTCCTCCTCCTGGAGACACCAGTGGCATCCAGACTGATAAATGCGAATGAAGATCCAGCAGTTTGTGTTCCAGGAGCAACCAGGGAATGTCTGGATGCTCCAAGAGACCCATAAACGGAGACGAGCCATCACTGACATCCAAAAGGTCACATAAATCTGCACATCCCCAGCCGTTCCCAGGAGGATTTCCTGCCAGGCAGGTCTAATCCCAGGTTTTAAGGAGGAAAAGGGATGTTGCTGTGGTTTTCTGGGACGAAATATGGTGGTTTAGGGCTCAGGAAGGGCCTTGGAGTGGACAAAAATAGGACCCCGAGGTTTGGAATGACCCCATTTGGCACCACCCCCCCTTTCCAAGGAGTCACGGAATTATTAAGGTTGGAAAAGCCCCGAGACAACAAATTCAACTTTTTGAGGGGGCTCTTCCAACCTCCATAATTCCAGGACTCCCTGGAGGTTCCATGACACCTGTTCCCTCCCGAGATCCGAAGCACCAGTTCCCACCATTTCTGTCCCACTAAACCACACCCGGATCCCTTTTCCTTGGCAAATCCCCATGATTTGGGGCATTCCACCTCCCAGTTCTCCTGCAGAGCCCCTCCAGCGTCCCTGGCCGTGTCCCTGCCCTCCCTGCTCCATCCCCACCCACATTCCCGATATCCCAGAGCCGCTGGTGGGTCCCCTCCCCTCCTGCAAATCAGCAGGACGTGGCTTGGAGACGCCCCATTGACTCCCAGACATTGATGAAGCTTTTCCTGCCCCCCAGCTCCAAACACAGTGACAGAGCCCTGGGAATGATGGAAAGGTCAGCCCTGGATTCTGAGAGGATAAATCCCTCAAAGCCCCCCCTGGCTGGAGCCACATTCCCACCCCTCCGCACGTCACTCCCCATTCCAGCCCTTCATCTTCCAAATGGCTCCAACCTCACCTCCACAGGGGGAATTACTGATGTTTCCCCTCAAAACTTTCATGGCAGAGCAGCCACTGAGGATCCTGGGGAAGGAATCCCAGAATTCCAGGATCCCACGGATCCAGCCTGGCCCATCCCGCTGTCCCTTCCCATATCGCACCCAACTCGGTGCCATCCTGAAGGTGCCTCCATCCCCTTGTCCAGACTGATCCCAAATCATCACCAAAGACATTAAAGAGGCTCCTGAGCCCTGGGAAGTGCCCATTCCCAGCTGGAAGTGCTGGGATTCCCAGGGCAGGGAGCTCCTTCCACGCCCCCTCTGCAGCTGCTCCAGCCCCAAATCCTCCTGGAGTTCAGACACTTCTCATGCACAAATTCTGCGCCTGAGACGACCCCAAACCCGCTGGATGCGGCCCTGGATGTGCTCCCAGGAATCCTTAATGGGATCTGCTGCCACCAGGAGCTCCCCGGGAAGGGACGGAATTTCAAACACGGCCACGGGACTCAAGGGCTTGGAATTTGCATTTTTGTGGGAAGAGAAAGATCCTTCCCTGTGCCAGGAAAAGCTCCTTCCCCAGGTCAGGAAAAGCCAAATTTTCCCTCTGGCCAGAGCCTGAATTCCCTCAAAATAACAACTTCCCAATGTTTTCCCGCTACTTCCCATCTTTTCCCTCAGTTTCCCCCTTGTTTTCCCCCTCCCAGACCACCCAATTCCCTTCCCAGGTAGGATTTTGCGTCAGCACACGGAACCAACTCCATTCCTCAATTCCTTAAATGATTCCAAGGGCTCAAACTCCAACACAACCATTGAAAAGCACTCCCAGACAACTCCATATCCCGATTTCCAGGACTAATTCCCTGGATCCAGCTCAGGGCTCCTCAGGTTGGTGGCATTTCTGTGACAAAGCCTCTGGAAATAACCACTTTATGGAGAACAAAAGCCCTTCCAGGAGGGAAAGGACGGGAATTGTCAACTCAGGAGCCTTAAATTATTAATTAGTCAGTGCAAATAAAGAGAAAATGTGACCTCCCGACACACAAACAACCTCTGGAATTAATATTCCACACAAAGAATCCCCTGGAATCAGCTCTGAAGTAGCACAGAAAGGTGGGTTTGGAGAGAGAAAACTGCTCCTGGTGCCACATCCAAGTTAAGAAAGGCTTGGAGAGGGTTCATTTGAGGTGTTTTTCCAAGAGGGAAGTGTTTTTCCAAGGCCTGAGCCTTCCCACCCCAAATCCAGGCTCATTCCTTGACTGGACTCCTAGGAAGGGGCTCCCAAGAGCCACTCCGAGGAGGAATCCTGTCCGAAAATCCCAAATTCTGTGGAAAACACGACCAAATCTGGAGAGAATTAATCCATCAGGAACCAAAGCGCTCCCCAAATCCAGGCCCAGCAACGGGATTTCACCACCGTGATCCTGAAAATCCGGCGATGTCCAGCTCTGCCACTTCCCAGCTGTTCCTTTTCCCTCAATATGCCCATTTTTCCCTGCTCTTTTCACTCCTGCTGCCAGTGGAAAGGCGGAGATATTCCCATTAGAGCCTGGAAGTCCCAGCTGTCCGAGCGGGGAGTTGAAATGCTCTTCAAAATGTCACCGAGCCCGGAAGGTCCCGCGATGTCACCGAGCCGGTGACAAGGAGCTGTCAGAGGCTCCCCAGGGAATGGGGCAGGAACGAGGCCTTTTCCCAATTAAAAAACTTGGGAATCGCCAGCCCTGGGCCGGGTGGGAAAGGGGAGGTTTGATCCTGTCACGTCTTACCTTTTGTGTTCTGTTTTTTAGACATTTCTGGCCCCAAATCCGGCCACGAAAAACAGGGGAAATAACGGGAATTCTGAGCGGTTTTGGGGAGTGGGGAGGAAAATTCCCAGTCCGGGGGCCTGGAGCTGTTGGGAATGCAGGGACAGGCAGAGCAGCTCCTTCCTGGGGAGGTTCTGTCCCAGCTCCAGGTGGAATTTCTGGAAGAGAAAAGATGGAAGAAAAACAAGGGATGAGAGGAGGGAATTGCTGGGGTGGGAGGCAAAGTCAGTGTTCCCAGGGCTTCCAAAGGGATAAAAGAGCCAGGCAGGAAAAAAAACCAGCTAAAAATAGATATAAATGTCTATTTATTACATAGTTTTAATTTGTGTTAATGATATTAAATATTAGAAATATTACAAATAACACTATAAAATATTGCCTAGAATCACTATTATTTATACACTTTAATTTATATATTATAGAATTTCATATACTATAATTGCATGTAATGTTACATATCATAATGCTTATAAATGTAATAATTTTATATATTATAAATCTCTATAACATAAACAGCATATAAAATAACCTCCACATATTATAAATATATATAATTTCATATAGATTTTTCTAATGTAATTTTATAGCACATAAATTATTCTATTATGAATTTTATAGCACGGAAATTTTATACCCTATAAATTTTATAGCATAAAATTTGTACATAAAATAAATTCTATATACTTATAACATTATTTTGTATCATTATAAAAATATTATTATATTTCCATGTTATATATATTTTCTATATCAATTTTATATAATGTACATTCTATGCTATACAGATTTTATTCAATATAATCTATATTTTGTATAACATACTTTTTGCTTAATCTAAACACGTAAATTACACTCAACATAAATTTTATGTAATATGACCTTTATTCCATTATAAATTATCCATAAAATATCCATAAAGCCCCAAATCCCTTTGGATTTGCTTCAGTTCAACTCTTGAATTTAAAGCCACTTTAAACCCCTGACAGCGAGTGAAAAAAAAATCGAGGAGATTTGAACTAAAACAATAAAACCTGCCACAAATCCCAACATTTCGGGATCAGATCCCACCCGGGGACCACCCAAACTCCTGGATTTCGGGATTGATTCCCCCAGGAAAGGCAAAATCCTGCCACCAGCACCCGGAGACCCCCAAATTTAACCCCTTCTTAACACCTGCAAGGGGCACAACCCACGCTCTGAGCTGGGAATTCCAGGGGGGAATTTTCCCATGGAAAAAAAAAAGCAGGATAAGGGTTAAACAAAGCCCAGGATCCAAAGGTGAGGGAACAATAGATCTGGCTCTGGGATAAACCTCCTGATGGAGCAGGGGAAAAACTCCCATTTTCTATGCAAAACAGATCCCAAAATTCTCATTTTCCTCTGGAAAACAGAGGGATCTGGAGGCACAAAATATTTGGGATATTGGGAGAGTTTGTCCCTGGCAGGAAAAGGGGCAGGTCATTACCTGACAGAGAATTTGCTGCAGGATTAATTAACTCCTGGAGCAGGATTGTTTTTAAGGGTTCAAAAGTGCCAGGGAATTTTTTTAAGGATTGACAAGTCCCAGGAATTTTTTTTAAGGATTCACAAGTCTTGGGAAAGCTCCAGGAAAAGGGACGGGGTTTGGATTTAAAACCAGTCTTTTCCACTTCGGACTTTCCTTCCAAGCTCCCAAACTTATTCCCAAGGAGTGAATCCCAGTGATTGAAATCCCAGATGGAATCAACCCTCCTTTCGGTACCAAAACAAACAAAAAAAAACCCCAAAAAAAACAGGAAAAGGAATTTTTTTACCTTGAAAGAGTCCCAGAAGGAAGGGATTAAACTCCTGCCTTCAGCTTTTCCCAATTAAAACGCCTTCATCCCTAAAAAGCAAGTCTGGAATTAGGAATTCCAGGGGGATCCGAGGGATTCCACCCCGGTTTCATTTCCCTGCTCTGCTCTGTGGCCGCGACCAGGAAACGCCGTGCCAGGAAAACCTTCGGATTCCAGATAAAGCCGGAGCTCAGGAAAGGCTGGAGCTCCCGGCCCGACCTCTGATCCCGGCTTTAGAATCCTTTGGAAGGGCTTGGAACCCAAAGCCAGGCTTAAAACGCAGCAATTCAGTAAAACCAAGCCCAAAATCCCCTTTATAATCTTATTTTCGGGAATAAAAACGGTGGGAATGCCTGGGAATGAGGGGTCTGGAGCATCTTGCGAGTGCTTGAATTCCCTGGGTTTTAATTCATGGAACAAAGGGGTATTTAAAAAGTGCCTCTGTAGGAACATCCTGGGAGCAAATCGGGGCAAAACCACCTCGAAGTCCATAAAAAAGCTGGGAAAAAAATGAGTTGTCCGTGGAATTTTTGGAGAGAAGTCAAAAATCCCCCCAAAAATCCCACCTGAGCAGCCAAAAAATAAGAGTTTTGTGCAGTTTAAAGGAGGAAAATCAACCGAAATTCGGGGGGGTGGAACAAATGAGGGTTTGGAAAAGGGAATTTTGAGGAGATAATGGAATATTGGGAATGGGAATCAAAGCCCAGGGACGGATAAAATGGGATCAAATGGCTAATTCTTGATAAGTAATCAATATGAATTAATATTTCATCTGATAAAGCTCCTGGGACCCGGCAGATCCCTGGAATTCCAACCCAGCTTTAGGTGGGAATTTTCAACATAAAGGGTTGGAAAAAACCATTAAATCCGAGTGGGAATTCAGTGGGAAAAGAGGAATTAACGTGGGGGGGGGGGGTGTTACAGAAGCACAGAAAAGCCCCAAAACTGCCCCAAAAATCCGGATTTCAATCAAACAGTGTTGTTTTAAGGGAATTTACGTGGAGCAAAACAACACAAACCTGACTGGAACAACCAAATTCCTGCAGGAAACTTCCCCAAATCCTATGGAAATGCAGAGGATTGTTCCAGGGGACTGTCATCAGAAGGAAAAGAGTTAAAATTCTCAGCCAGCAAGTCAAAAAAAAACCCCCAATTCCCAAACTCCCAATTCCAGAGCTGTTTTTGCTCCATCCAGACTGATTGTTCCAGGAAAATTTGGGTGGAAAAGAGAGAAACGGGGACAAATTTGTCTGGGTTTTTATTGGGCTTAGGGAGATTCGGCTGAAAAAATTGGTGCTTGAAAGAATTAAACAAAAACTGGGGGTTTTGGGGGGGTTTTGGGCACCTGGAAAGGACCATGTGGATAATTGGCTCGCCCATTAAGGAGCCTCAAATTCCAGGTTATTTCCAGCTTGGGGATCATCCCTGAGTACACAGAAATTGGCATTTTCTAATTATTTTCCAATAAAAATCCAATTTCCAACACTCCGGAGGCCCCAGGTGGGCCCTGACACCCCCTCCCGCGGAGCACGAGGAATTAAATCCTGGCTAAAAAATTGGAGAAGACGCTAAAAATCCAGGGATTTCTCACCAAAAAAAACCACCTCAAAGTCCTCCCAAAGAGCTGGAAAAAACCCACAAATTGTCTGTGAAGTTCACAGGGAAGCTCCAAAGTCCCCCCCCAAAATTTCCACCTGAACAGCCAAAAAAAAAAGAGTTTTGCTCAGTTTAAAGAGGACAGTAAACAGGAGTTAAGTGGGAAAGGGGGGAATAAACACACCCAGGGCTGGGATGAGGGTTTGGAAAACGGAATTCTGGGTAGGAAATAAAATACATAAATATATAAAATACATTATAGGTTTATATAAATAACATTTAAACAAAATACACAAAGATCTAACACTCTAACAGCCCAAATTTCTGTGCTGTGCTGGGAAGGTTTTTTGTGTTTAGAACTCCCAGCTCCAGTTTTATCCCAAATTCTCCTGAATTCCCAGGAAATTTAAATCCTATACTTGGGATTTTTTTCTCCCCCAAAACATGTGAAGTTCAAATAGAGCACAATAAAACTTTTAATCCCTTCTTTTCACACACTCCTTGGCAGGTTCTGACCCAAAAGTGAATATTTTTGCCCCAAAACAGCCACAAAATGCATCAATCCAGGGATTTTATCCCAAAGGAAGGAAGGAGCAGCACCAGCCCGCGTGGAATTGCAGGGGCTTTCCCCCCAAAAAAAATCAGATTAATCAGGTTTTTTCCTCAAAGAAAATCAGAATAATCAGTTTTCAGAAGCCTCTGAAACACAAGGAAAGGCTGATTCCAGTGGTTTTCCCATCCCAAAGGTGCTCCTGGAATACCAAACCCCATCTCAGGATTTAAAAGGAATAATTCCTTAATGTTCCTCCTGGGGCCTGGAGGGGGGGAGTGGAAGGTGGAAGCTAATGAGGTGTCTGTATTCCAGGGAAATCCACACGTTTATTGTCCGGAATTATTCCAGGCACGGCCGGGAATGAGGGATTATCCCACATCCATCTTTTATGAGGTAATTGGGACACGTTTTCCTGCTTCAAAGGGGTAAAACTGTGGAGTTCAGGGGGTAAAATATTCCTCAGTGAGGAGGGGAAGGACAGGGAAAAGGGGAAAATAAGGGAGAAGGGAAAAAAGGAGAGGGAGAAAGGAAAAGGAAAGGAAGGAAAAGGAATGGAAAAGAGGGAGAGCGAAAAGAGGGAGAAGGAAAAAAGAAAAGGGAAAGAAGGGAAAGAAAGAAGGAAAAGGAAAGACCCCAGACTCTCCAGACTCTCCACCTGCAACTTTTGAGGGGAAAAAGCCCCAACATCTTCCAAAAGAACCATTTCTCTCCTGGAAAAGATCTTCAGGATCATGGAACCCAAGGAAAAACCTCCCAGGGAAGATGTGGCGGCCAGAGCTTTCCCGTGGGAGCATCCAGTGGAAAACACAGCCCAGAACGAGGGAAAAATAATTCTAAAACCCTCAGAATCCCAAAATATCATCTGGTGGGACACTGAGGTCAAGCGCTCGGGAAGTTGGAAGGGAATTTCCAGGCCATTTTTCGTGGTTTCCCAAGCTTTCCTCCCATCCCAAGCTGGAGTTGAAGCTCCTGAGACCCCTCACATCACACCCTCCATGGAGGGACAATGACACCAGAAAGCACCTCAGGGACAATTCCCACATCCTAATTAGAATGTTCCCCCTTCTCCACATGGAATTAAATCCCATGTTTCCCTTTCCATCCCCCTGGAATCCTTGTTTCCATAGGGAATGAGCCACAACTTCCCTGAAACGGCTCCCTCAACAACGGCCTGGGACGGGAGCAGCGTGCACGGGGGCGGGGAAAATGGGAATCAGACTCGGGAAAAGTGGGATTCAAGCTCTGGAAAAGTGGGAATCAGGCTCTGGAAAAGACTCTCCACATCCTGCTGCCCGGATGTCCCATGGAGAAACCCTTGAATGGATGGGGAGGGTGAGAATATGTGCAAAACCCGGGAATTGAGGGGGTCTGGGGGGAACATCATCATTTTTCACCACGTTACCTGTCGGGAATAACGACCAGAGGAAGGGAAACCCCCAATCCCTGGGGAGACAACCCCAAAATTCCTGTCACCTCCTCGGGCTGGCAAAACTCCTCAACCCCCCCCCAAATCCTCACAAAGCCCCTCAGACCCCCCACAAGGTCCCTTCATCCCCCACCCCTATTTCCCTGGGGATAAGGGTGTCCCCAACCCCAATCCCGTACCCCCCTTGCCCCGTG
>JAWMRA010016461.1:0-27459 GCA_035584735.1 Pseudotriccus pelzelni | reverse complement strand
CTGTAACTGAACTGTTGGAGGCTAAAGAGTATTAGATGTGAGATGAAAAAATAGGCATTCTCAAAGGTTTTTTTGGGCACAAAGAATCACAGAATATGCCAAGTTGGAAGGGACCCACAAGGAGCGTCAAGTCCAACTCCTGGCCCTGCACAGGACCATCCCCAAAATTCACACTGTGTTCCTGAGAGCATCATCCACACGATTCTTGAACTCTGTCAGGCTTGGAGCTGTGACCACTCCCCTGGGAAGCCTGTTCCAGTGCCCAGCCACCCTCCGTGTGAAGAACCTTTTTCTAATATCCAACCTAAACCTCTCCTGACACAACTTCAGCCCATTCCCTTGGGTTCTGTCACCACAGAGATCAGTGCCTGCCCTTCCCCTTCCCCTCCCAAGGAAGCTGTAACTGCAGTGAGGTCTCCACTCAGTCTTCTCTCCCCAAGGCTGAACAGACCAAGTGACCTCAGCTGCTCCTCACACGGCTTCTTGGCAAGGCCCTTCACCATCCTTGTGGCGCTCCTTTGGACATTCTCTAATGGCTTAGTATCTTTCTTACATTGTGGTGCCCAAAACTGCACACAATGTTCAAGGTGAGGCTACACCAGTGCAGAGCAGAGTGAGACAGTCTCCTCCCTCGCCCGGCTGCCTGATACCCCCCAGGACAAGGTTGGCCCTCCTGGCTGCCAGGGCACTGCTGACTCATATTCAACTTGACATCAACCAAGACCTCCACATGCTTTTCCATGGCACTGCTTTCCAGCAACTCATTCCCCAGTCTGAACAACAAGGGTTGCCCCATTCCAGGTGCAGAATCCAGAACTTTCCCTTGGGGAAAAGAACTTTCCTATGTTGAACTCCATGTGGTTGATGATCGACCAGCTCTGTAATTTGTTAAAGTGTCTCTACAAGGCCTCCCTGCCTTCCAGGGAGTCAACAGCTCCTCCCAGTTCTGTGTCCTCTGCACACTTGCTCAGTGTGTGGTCGGTGATCGCCCAGCCCTCTAAGTTGTCCGGGTCTCTCTGCAGGACCTCCCTGCCTCCCAGGGAGTCCACAGCTCCTCCCACTTTAGTGTCGCCTGCACACTTGCTCAGTATTCTTTCCAGCCCCGAGTCCAAGTCATCCAGGAAGGTGTGGAAGAGCACTGGGCCTAAGACGGCACCCTGTGGAACCCCACCAGTGACTCCCTGTTCTTGTGCTTCTGTGGCAAAAGGAAGGAAAGATACGGCTGGGTCAGGGGAGGAGAAATAAGGGACAAGGTTCCTCAGCTTTCTAAGAGAACTCCAGAATTGCCAGTACATTGGTTTCCATCAGCTGTGCTCTGCAGACATAACCACGTGCTTCTGGCTGGACCCAGAATGGTTTGCAAGCTGGCGGAACTGTTGGAAACCATGGGACACGAGCACTTCTGCAGCACATTTTAAAAAAAATGTAGAGTCTGAATTTTGGAAGATTCAGGGACCAAGTTCTGCTTGTCTGCTTTCTCCAATAAATGTCTCAGAAACGCCAGTGCAGCAGCATCCAAACAATTCAAGAGAAGCAATTCTAAGTGCATTCCAGCCCTTCCTGCCGGTCAGATCCCTTCAGCTGCAATCTGGGAGGAGCTGAATCTGTCACTGGGGCACAGGAGCTGAAGCGTTCCTCTCAAGAGATCAGGAAACTGGTCTCACCCTGTAGCAGCCCGTGGCTCAGCACCAGAAATGCTGCACAGGCAGAGGGGGCCCCAAACCAGCCGTGTTTCTCGTCTGCACTTTGCTTGTGTTCCTACATCATGAAAATATGTGGAAAAGGCAGAGAATTCTACCGTGTAAATACACTTGTTTTGGGATACCATCCTTCTCTTCACCGCTCCCATGGGTCTGTCAGAGACGGGGCGAGGGCTATGAGAGGACCAGAGGACTAAGGCACACTTCTGGATATGAGGATTGGCAGAAGGTGCTGTCACACCACAGGAAATCTTTGTGTAGAGAAGGGTGTCACCTTACTGAACACACCAGTGCTGGGGATGCTGCCTTCAGAGTTACTGTCACACAGGAAAAATGCTTGCAAACAGCTCATTTTTCCCCTCTGTATTGCCTTGTCAGGTTTCTAAGTATCTGGGCCCATCCTGTAGTGTGACTGAGAAGGAGCCCATCAGTGACATCCCTCCGCCCCAGAAGACAGGCGGAGCTGTTTCCAAACACATCTTTGTCATTTGCCACCACAATCTGAGGCTTCCAAGGCTGAAAGTGAGCAAGAGCCTCAGCAACTTCGTTCAAGTGCTGAGGGCGTGGATGTGTGCCAGAGCTTGGAAAACATTCCTCTGGGCACGTTCTCTGGGCACACAACTACTGCAGCCTGAGGGATGTCACATAACAGCCTCTGGAGGCAGATGTCCTTGTCAGCAGTATGTGTGATTATTGTCCTCTTGGTTACTCATAACAGAAATGTTTATAGATCATCAATAGGTTGGCCCATTCAGACAATTCACTGCACTTTGCTGCTTTAAAGGCAAGTGCCATCATCCATATCTGTTCTTTTTCAAGGCAGCAAAGCACTACTCGAACAAACACAGTGCAGCGTTTTCCCAGTGGAAAAAGAAAACTTCAACTTTATTTAAAACATTTTTGCTTGCAGGTGCTTTCTGAACAATTACAAAAAAAACCCAAACCTATTTACATTTTTGCCTGTGGGTATTTTATTGAAAAATCTAACTACACTAATCTTCTAACTTCCTAAGTCTTCAAAAATAGCTAAGCTAATTTTCTAGGTTTCTAAAACTTCCTAAATTACTAAACTAAGTTTCCAAGTTCCTAAGGCTTAATAACGACAAAAAACTGGAAGGGATTTGACGTCCTGGAGAAAGGTTTTAGGCATGTTTTCTTCCAGTGTCAGTCACTGTAATGCCTGTCTGCTGGAGTGTAACAGGTCGGTCAGGCTGCTGGTCAGTACCAGAGCACAGGTCTCTCTGCTGACTTCAGGAAAATCTCTGGAAAAAGAGAGGGAGAGAAAAAAACCCTTTGGTTGGTTTCATACAACAGGCATATCTGACAGAGGACAGTCAGCAAATACAGTTACTTTATTCAAAGGGCACTTGCAAAAGTTTTGATGTTTTTCTTAATAGTTACTGATTGGGGTGTAATGGATGAAGTTGTAATTTTCCACCCCAAGTACTTCCAGGGTACTTCTTTTTGGATTTTGACGGGGGATATCTGTAGTCCTCGAGAATTTAGAGCCAGAACAACTGCATTTTAGGCTTGTTGGACCATCAGTTCTTCTTTTGCACAAATCAATGCATCATCCATATAGTCGAAGATGATTGATTGTGGGAATTCTTGTCTAATTGGAGAGAGAATGTTAGACACATACATTTGACAAAAAGTGGGCGAATTTTTCATCTGCCATGGGAGTACCTTCCATTGGAACTGGCGGTGGGGTCACAAGAGTTGATTGCAGGAACTGAAAATGCAAATTTCGGAGTGTCTGACAGATTTAAATAAATATGGAAAAAACCAGTCTTTGATGTCCACTACTACCATGGGCCACTCTGCAGGTAGCATGGCAAGAGATGGTATGCCTTGCTGGAGTGCACCCATGGGTTCAAGGACATCACTGACTTTACAAAGGTCCTGGAGAAGTCTCCAGGACCCTAAGGCCTTTTTAATTATGAACACTGGGGTGTTCCAGGGACTCGTTGAGGGCTCTAAATGTCCTTTATCCAATTGTTCTTTGACTAAATTGTTTAGAGCTTGCAGCTTTTCTTTTGGAAGGCACCACTGGTCTACCCAAACAGGAATTCAGTCTGAATTTAATTGTGCACTTGCACTGTTGGGTGAGGAAGTCACTCTAGTGAATTGCTGTGAAGGATGGGACGTACGGGGGGGAATTTGTTGTCATCGTGCCCCCCCGAGCACTCTTCGGTTCTTTTCCCGGGCAGCTACAATGGATTATATTTTTTTGGAAATGGAATGACACTCGCCTTTGTAGTTTTGGTGGCGTTCTAGGGGGCAAAGGATCGCCACTGAGGTTTCCCGTGCTTTACGTCTCCGTGCGCTTTTTTCCTGCTCTCGCTGCCTCCCACCCTCACACGCGTCGCCATTTTGTGAAAAACTGATGAACCTCGCCCACTTGCCTCCCTCGACGCCGACTTGTTTTACTTGCTGTGGGTGTATCTTGGTATGTGCGAAGGTTTTTCGCTTGCCTTTGGGGGCCAGAATTCTTTTTCATCATTTGGTGCTGCAGTGCCATCAGAACTAGCCCCCAGGCGATTAGTGCATCTGCAGCACCTTGAACTCCTCTTTCTTTTTCTGTCCAGATGTCATAGCCAGTGTGGTCCCAGCCTTCGATGTTTCAAATTTCTGGGACACGTTCTTTTTTGTTTTCCAGCCACTGGGCCAAAGATTTTACTGATTTTTTTGTCCAGCGGGTGGCCATGTTCAAGTATTACATTTTTAAGTTGTCTGTAGTTAAATTTTTCTTCCATCGACACGCAGCTTCCCATCTTTAATGATGGCTATATTTTCTTCAATTAAAGTCAATTTTGTACTTATTTTATTCGTCCAATTAGCTTCTTCTGTAGGTGTTGTAACTTGTCTTCTAAATTTGGGGTGTAGGAATTGGGTGTAGGTAGATAGGGAATGCCCTCAGCCACTCACCTCTCCGGTGCGAATGGGACTGCCGATCCTGCAATCCGTTGCCCTCCGTTCGGCTGGGGGAACCGCCGGGACAATCACCGACTCCTGGTGTCGCCTGTACCCCGTGTAAGCAGAGGAGTTCTTGTAATATAAGAGTCCTTCTACTCCGCTCCGCACTTGGGTGCCACATGCCTCAGTCCAGTTGGGGGAAAGGAGCACAACAGCACAGAGGGATTCGTGCAGAGTAGAAGGCGAAGTGCTACCCCTTTACTGAGGTATCACAGCAGCATATATAGGGTCGGGTGTGGAAGGTGCTGGAAAATGGGGAGGAGCATGGGATTGACAAAAGGGATTAGCTAATGGGAAGAACAGGAGGAAACATGACCTCAACAAAGGCCAATCATAGGAACAAGGGCTAATCGCAGGACTGCCTACACTGCGGCAGATTCTGGCCAATCAGGGGCAAGGGGGAACAACAAAGGAGAGAATATGTCCAGACTTGCCCAGACATATTAAAAGCGATTAAAACTGGGGATACAGAATCTTCTGAACCATGCACTAACAATTCACAAATTCTATATCAATAAAGTCCATTTTCAGCTTTGTTAAAGCCGTGGAATGTCCATGTTACTTGAGGTCTCCTTAGTAACTCTCGTAGATCTCTTGCCACCTTTTGAATCTTGCTCATTCCTCAGCTTCAGCCGCCACAATTTCCCTTCACTTTCCAGTGCTGGTGAACCAAGGATCCTTGGGATTATCCATGGCAGACAGTTTGTTAGTCTTGGTTCAGCGTCTCTTTTGCATCAGTCTTGGCTCTGTATCTTTTGGGTCGTGTCTGTTGGTGCAGGATGTGCAGGAGTCCTACCTGTGGTGGGAGCAGCACGTCTTTCTTCTGGGTTTCAAAGGGTGGGTTTAACGCTCTGGAGATGGGAAGCAAACTCGTGAACATGGTGTACATACATTGTAAGGATTTCTTTAAAACTCAGTTACATCCAATACCAATTGTCTTTAAATTCCCCTGGAAGTGTGAGATGACTTGTTAATACAGAGGATCCAACCAAAGCAAAACGAAACTTTGTGCAGTTCATTGTGCATTAGATACCACACCTTGATCAGCTGACAACACACAAACAAGTTGCTTTTCAAGTAGCAGCGAGTCTCAGGACTTCTGGGAGCCAACACTTGCAACCAGACTATCTGGACACTGCAAAAAGGTGTCCCTCCAATACAGCTCCTTTTCGCTGAATGAGGGGGTAATTACAGTGATTAAAATCCACCCAACAAGGCAAATAAACTGCAACACTGCCTCTTTCTCCCCCTTATGGTACACTGTACCTTCTGCGGTCAGAGATCCTCCCCTGACCATCTCCTGTATGAGTTTTGACTGAATTAAACTGATTATTCCTTTCAGACTTGCCAGCTCAACTAGACAGCACTTGAATCCTAAGAGGATTCAATGGAGACAGACTTAAAATGCTCTGCTTTTAAATAGCAGAGACCATCACGTTTAATAATACAGTGGCATATCAGATTTGTGATCCTCTGAAGTTGGGGTGACCAGGGGACTCTGGCAGCTCTAAGCAGCACAAAATAGCTTCACCACTGCTCAGTTACATCATTTTTATTCAGCCTTTCAAGGTTTGCACGAACACAGGCTGCAGCATCAGTCCCTGGAAGACTGGGCTCTGATCTCCAGTGGATCAGGGCCAGTGTCCTCCTTCCGGTGTCTCTTGGACCCATCATGCACCAGGAGCGTGCCAGGCCTTTTGATTCCCACAGTCTGGCAGGTCTCGAAGCCTGAGGAGCTCTTGGAGCCACTGGTGCTCCCAGACTCTGAGCTGCTGGACTGAGATGATGCCACACTCCTGGGCTGGGACTGTAGGGCACTGCAAAGCCACCAGGAGATAAAATTACAAAGAAGCATGAGTGAAGGTTATTTACGTATTATATTGACATGGCAGTATTCCAAAATAAAACCCCGTGTTTTGGCAATGAGAGGAGAGGGGAGAAGGCCAGAGGAATACATTGTCATACTCAAAACAGAAAGCACTGGAAGGAAAATACCTCTGGAAATAAGAAATCCTTCAACCCAGTCAGACAAACATGTAAGCAGGACATCGTCTCTGCATTCTGAAGCTGCATTTGGCCAACTAAACTTTAAAAACCCACCAAAACTGCCCAGTGCTTTTCTGAAAGCCCCAATTCTCAAAAGAAAAATTTCCAGTAAAGGCTACCAGATTTCAGCGTGGTTTCATGGTTTTGTATTTCCCCCCTTAAGTTTTCCCTTCTCCATCTGTGTGACTTGGTCAAGCCAAAACTCTGGGTCAGGGCTCCCTTGAAAGGAAAAATCCTGGGCTTCTCCACTTTTCTTCCTCTAATGCTGGCACGGGGCACTTTAGTCTGTCTTGAATATTGGTCTGACTAACAATACATGACAGAAGCCAGGAACCCTTTCTCATCTCCCCCTCATATAAAGAGGAGGTTGGGTTTTGTCCTTATCTGGTCTAGCAAGAGGTTGGTAAAAAACCTGTATCTTGGAGAAACAAGTGGAGAAGGTGGCTTTTCAACAACCTGTTTTGGTCACAAAAACAAAGAATAGAGGGGGAGGAAAGGTTAGCTCAGGGAACTCAGAACAATGCAAAAGGTTGAGATGATTTCAAGGCACGTCTGTGTGCCTGGTGTGTACAACACCCCAAACTGACTTGGTTGTCCTCACTCTCCTCACTATCACTGAGCTGCAGGTCATCCACGAGCACACTGAAAGAGAACCAGAAGATAAATATCAGCCAAGGCAGACACATTCTCAAGCACCAGACACTGAACAAGATTTGGGCTGTGCTTGCCAAAACAATCCAACCTCCCCTATCCCTTTGGAACATTTGGCACGTTCAGTCTGCAAAACCCTGTCACTGCCTGAATGGATGGTAAAATGGTAACACACAACCAGGCATTTTATTGGGCTTTCCAGCTGACCTGGGGATATTGGGCAGTGGAGGTCAGTGCACGGGCTGCCAGGGAGAGGCAGCAAAGACCAAGCTCAGTGAGGGAATGCTCCTCACAAAAGGCTCCCTGGCCCAGCCGGCAGAGGGGAAGGAGTCCGATCCTTGCACAGGAAGAGACCCACATGCTCTCAGCCTGCACTGCTCCCCAGCTGTAGGACATTAACGCTTGAGGGGGGTTCTTCATTTTTGTTTTGGTTTTAACAGAGGCAATATAACCCTTCCATTGTTTACTGGACTTGGCATTGCTGGATTAATGGTTGGACTTGATGATCTTAAAGACCTTATCCAACCTAAACCTTTCAGTGAGTCCACACGGAAAAAATAATGTTTCTGGGGGTGAAAATTCCCCGCACTCGTTTTCTAAAAAATATCAGACAGGTAAAACCTGAAGCTTCAGAATCCTCAAGGAGCACCAATTTTTGTGCCTTCCTCATTCTTTTAAGGAACTGTCCAGCACAGCTGGGAACAGAGTCTGGTTACTTACGATGGTCTTGGCCAAGAACTCAGCAATGTTCCTGAAGCTGTGCCAGACTGCTCTGCACATCAAACAGGAATAGGTTGGATTAATTTGCCTCACTTGTAGCCTATTTCATCCTATGATCTCTGAGCACCAGATTAGAAAGTCACTGTCTTCCAGGACGTGTTTGCCACTGAGATTATTCACCGCTCCGTGGGCTTTCCCAAAGAGGGTTTCCTAATGGGGTTTCCTAATGAAATACTGCTATTGCTCTGCTGAACTGCTGCCTTAATTTCTAGGTAATGAATGTTTAGTCTCTAAGGCCATTTCTAAATTCATCCCCGTTCAGCAAAGCAGAGGAAATCTCCCTGCTTAATCCATGTAAACATCTGATGTTCTCCACAACATTTCACATACCACACGAGAAACGACCTGTCAATACACACATAACGGTGTGTGTTTGCTTTGCGTTTCTGATTACCTTGATTCTGATCTACAGAGCCCTCTGTGTCCTAGAATGAAAGACAAAGTGTCTATTCAGAATGAAATAAATCAGCTGGCTCTCAATAGCACTTAACCAGTGATCTGTTTCCCAGGTGTGACCTACTGTACTAAATACTTTGACTAGCTTGTCAAAATCTAACTGGGAAGTGTCCCGGAGTCGAAGCTGGCCTGCCATACCTTAGCATGCCCAGAAATGATGTGTGCTACTGCCACCAAAAAAGTATTGCTGGCACATTAGGGTTGGTACATCTTTGAAGAAGTATTAAAAAAATTACAAGGAGTGGGAAGCAGCTTAACAGAATCAGCAAATATCTTTTGTTGGTAATATAATGGTTTTTGTACTCCAACATTTGCCACCTCTGGCTCAAAAGTCTTACAACTCTAAAAATACAGAGCTTGCTGGAAACAAGTGAAAAGAGGGAAGATAATTTGGCCACCATCTCAGCCCACTCCAAAACAATCGAAAGCACAAGGGGTTCTAATTCTCAGCACAACAATGCGCTGCAAGCAGCTGTTTCACAACTGGAGATCCACTGGGCTCAAAAGCAGATGAAAGCACATGCAAGAGGCAGGAAACTCTCTTGTAAACTGACAAAAGCCCTGGCAAAAAGTGGCCGGTTTACCTTTGTTGAGCATGGCAATTTGGAAGGCTCTGCTCTTGGGGGTGTGTGCAGAGGAGACAGGGGACATGAAAATGAGAAGGTCATTTCCTAGAAAACAATGGAGAAAAGCAGCTATTAGGATATTTGCTGAGATGCAGAGAAAGTTTCACGCTTCCCCAGGGTACCTACAAAACTAGTGATATGCATCCTGACAGGCAGGAGCACAGGCTGTCTGGTGAAACACAAAGGGATGCGGGACTTCCAGCAGGAGTCCTCGGGCTGCAACCCCAGCCAGCACACAGCACTGTCACACCGTGCCCAGGGAAGGGGTGCCACAGACTCAGACCCAGGCACTGGGAGCCTGTATGCTGCTGACTGAGCCAGCTCTGACACCAGCTTCCGATTTTGCATCAGACCTGGCTTGGCTTTGCACAAGTGGACTGGAATTCCAAGGGAAGGAGCCGCAGTGCCCTGCAGAGGCAGGTGGAATGACTCGGGTGGTCGTGCTCAGGGCCATGCTGCTGGTGCTGGCACCATGGACACGAGGCAGCGTGTCCAGTGACCTGGGAGGAAGGGTGCTCAGGAAAGGCAAGCCCTGACTTGAAGAAGGAGCAGCACTGTCAGTCTCATCTGCCTTGTCAGTGTGGCTCTTGAACTGCACTAGACTGTACTACACTCATACAAGGAGAGAGCTGACAAGGTTGATCTGACAGCTCCAGTTGTATAGGAGCCTGACTTTGATCTTTCCTGCTCCTCAGCACAGCCCACAATGCACTTTGAGAAAAGGCAACATCCACTGGTTGAACAGAACTGCAGCGCTGTGTTTTTACCCACCCCTTACCTTAAGGCATGCAAACTAGAAGGAAACACAGAGCTCTGTCCTTTGAGAGCACCTACCCTCAAAATGTCCTCAATGGATGGCACGTCAGTGGAGTTGGTTTGCTGAGACAAGAAAGAGGGAAGCAGCATGAGATTGTTTGGGTTTTTTCTGACATGAGACCACCAGGCACTCAGCAAACATTTGCTTACAAACTGCTCTTGGAACAGCTTGTTAGTCCATTAATAACAAACTGCTAGTAAGGACTAAAGGCCCCATCCCAAGTGCAGTTGCTTTCCTTGAGTTGCTACTGAAGGAGCTGAGCTTTACCTGCAAAGGCACAGGCGGCCTCTGCATTTCAAAGACTTTTACAAGTCGAGATCCACTGGGCTCAAAAGCAGAAGAAAGTACATGCAAAAAGCAGAAAGCTCTCTTGTAAACTGACAAAAGCCCTGGCAAAAAGGGGCTGGTTTACCTTTGATGAGCGTGGCAATTTGGAAGGCTTTGTTTTTTGAGGAGTGTGCAGAGGAGACAGGGGCTGTGAAAAGGAGAAGGTCATTTCCTGGAAAACAGTTGAAAGGAGCAGCTATAAGGATATTTGCTGAGAGACACAGGGGTGCCTAAAAAACTAGTGATATGCATTCCTGACAGGCAAGAGCACAGGCTGTCTGGTGAAACAAACAGATGGCCAGCAGGAGTCCTCGGGCTGCAACCCCAGCCAGCACACAGCATTGTCACACCGTGCCCAGGGAAGGGGTGCCACGGACTCAGACCCAGGCACTGGGAGCCTGTGTGCTGCTGACAGAGCAAAGACAGAGACCTCACCTAGGAGTGGATTCACTGTGTAGGATTTCCCAGTAACCGGGAGTGCTTCTCCCACCATTCGCTGTGGCCAGGGATCCCCAGCAAATGAAGCTCTCTGGATGAGGGTAATGTATCAAGGGGGTAACTGGGGATGTATCTTCTTAATCACTGTGCTTGGCTGGTATAGAAATGTTTCCATGCATTGCGTTGCTTTGTTGCCTAAACGGTCCTTGTGCTGAGCTTACTGCCATATTAACTGCAGTATTTTGGTTTGGTGCTGCCTTAATATTGCTACTAAAGTAGGACCCTTCCCTCTATTGGTGTTTGTGTCCTCTCTGTCACCGGTCAATTGGCAAAACACGCTGGCACCACAGACACGGGGTGGCGTGTCCAGTGCCCTGGGAGGAAGAGTGCTCGGGAAAGGCAAGCCCTGGTTTGAGGAAGGAGCAGCTCTGTCAGTCTCACCTGCCTTGTCAGTGTGGCTCTTGAACGGCACTGGCCTATACTGCAATCATACACTGACAGACAGCAAGTTTTATTTAACAACTGCAGTTGTATCTGAGCCTGACTTTGATCTTTCCTGCTCCTCAGCACAGCCCACAACGCACTCTAAGCAACGGCAATGTCCACTGGATGAACAGAACTGCAGCACTGTGTTTTTACCCACCCCTTACCTTAATGCATGCAAACTAGAAGGAAACACAGAGCTCTGTCCTTTGAGAGCACCTACCCTCAAAATGTCCTCAACAGACGGCACGTCCGTGCAGTTGGTTTTCTCCAGGAAATGGCCAAGTTCAGGTGATTTTGAAGTCTTAGAATTTTTCAGTGGTTGTTCGGTCACTGAGTCCTGAATTGGCTTGGCTTGACTGCAGCTCGGTTCATGAGAGTTGCTCCTGGTCTGTGATCTGGATTTCAGCTTTCTTGGAAACCATACGACCTTCTGAAAATTCTGTCTCATGTACTCCTTGAAGTCATTAAAACTGCCCATGACATTCCTAATGCGCCTTGACAGGGCATCTTTGTTATCAGTCTGCAACACAAGAACAGAGAGCTGGAAATTTCAGTAGCCCCCCAAGAGATCCAGCTCAGCAAGAGACATTCCTCAGCATGGTAACTGAATCACCGTGCATCACTACAAATGAAGTCAGGCAAGCTGGCCTTGACCCTGCCAGTCTCTCCAAAGCAAACGGAATGCTCTGGCCACTGTCAGTCGCTCCAAGCCAAGCTTGCAGGTGCACCCGCAGCCTTCAGGAGCACCACTGTCAGATGCACTTGTTTATCACCACAGCTGCAGAGAGACAGGCAGCCAAGCTGCTCTTGAGCACTCTCCCTTCACTTACAGGAGACCAACCCCAAGTCCATCGTGCTCTTGCCCGGCCAGCAGAGCTTTGAGCACATCCTCGGAGGAACTGCAGTTCAGCGGATGGGAAGGTGCTGTCTTTGCCTGTGCCATGCTCAAGTCTGCTACACCCCATGCAGAAGACACAGCCCTCCTTGCTCTCCTTCCCCTCCACACCCCACTGCCATTACCCTGTAGGGCTTTGCAAAGGTGGGAGTCTTCCCGGGGACCTGGTCTTTCTCCCCTGGAGCCTCCCGCCTCCTCTTCTCTTGCGCCTCAAGACGAAGCAAGTCTCTGCTCTTCTTGGACAAGCTTTCACAAAGAGAAAGAGAAAGAGAAAAGATGATGAACATCTTACACCAGTGTTATCACCCCATTTATACTCTGTGCACAGACCATGGTTGTCAGACAAGGCCACACGTCCAGCAGGGCAGTCATTTGGAAATCCACAGAATGGTTACAGCTGACAGATCAGTTGGGTCAAGCATTTGCTGTCCCACATAGGAATGAGACACACAAGGGACAGCACGCATCGTTCTCAAAAGGTATTTCTACTCCTGCTCCCACCCATCAAGAAGGGTGGGAAGGGAAAAACTGTCCACGCATTTAATTGTGAAACAAACTGAGAAGCAGTCAGTGGGGGTCATAAGCCCATGAGCTGGCAGATCCCCTTGCAGCGATTGATCTGAGCAACTACCATTCTTGTTCTCCTTCAGACTCTTCGGATCCTTCTTCTCAGGTGCCCCAGTTTGCAAGGGAAGAGCCTTGCCTTTCCCCAGCACTGACACGTTCTCAAATACCACACCGGTCATCACCTCCTTACTTCTCCCCCTCAGTGATTGTGATTCTTGCACTGAGGGGGGGATTATTTCTTTGAAACCACCTCGACATTTGAAACCACCTCGACATTTGTCACAGCACCTGGGAGGTCAAGATTACACCCAATGAATTCCTACCTCTCGTCGCTCTTCCCCTTGTCTGGGGGTGCCATTAGGAATGACTCCAGTTTGAGTCAGCTGCTCTAGAAGAGAAGAAACAGATACTCAGCAGGGAAGGGACCATCAGATGGCAACGGTGCAAGCCACAGAAAGACACAGGCCGCTACAGATGGGAATGCTGTCAGACACCCCCCGCAGCCTGCACCTCGAAAGCCTAAGGGATAGACACACACACACTAAGATGAGAGTACGGATCTGGAAGCAAGAAAACATTTGCTATTTGTTCCCTCCTCAGAATCATGAAACCCAGCCTGGCTGGATAATTTAGTTAGGATGGCTTTTCTTGTTCTAAAAGCAACTGTTCTATTCTTTGTTACTGCTTGTTATTTGGGCTTTTTTCTCAGAAAGCTTGAAACAGTCTGTTGCTTCACTCACTTTCAGTGATGTGTGTTGCATCTTTCCCTGCAGCTCCCCACAAACTGATGTTTCAGGGGATCCCAAGATGCCAAGGTTTTCCTTACGAGCTACTGTCCTGTGTGACTGTACAGCCACAACACACAGATGGAAGCAAGCACCCAAGTGGCCCTGATTGGAATTTTTACAAGTGTTTTAGAGTGCTGTATTTGAGCAGGCCAATTGCTGTATCCCTTAACTGAATGTAGTTGGTCCTTCTTCTTTCTGCCTTTCTCCATCAAGCCCCAGACAAACAGCTGCTCTAATTGAACATGGAAGCTGCTTGGAAACTTGAATGCTATGAACCCAGGTCAAGAGCTTCCCTTCCCTTCAACGCTGCCATCACTAACACTGACAGTGTGGGAAAAACTTGGTGTCTTTGCTGGCATTCATTTCTTTGAAGGGACACCTTGATGTACACTCACAGAAGAGACTGGATTCATAGAACCATGAAATCATAAAACCATGGAATCACAGAGCCATGGAGTCATAGAATGCCTTTGGTTGGACAGGACCTTAAAGATCATCTACTTCCAACCCCCTTGCCATAATATAATGTGCATATTTCTCATTCTAATGGCCTTGATCATTAACACTGCAAAAAAATAAATCAAGAGCTTTGGATTCACTTCTGCAGGTGGGGTTTTTCCACATAGGCTTTACCAGCTTAGTTCTGCAGTTATTGTCTGCAACAGCCCAGCTGTAATTCGGACTAATCCCCGTGCCCAGAGTTCCTCTTGTCACAGACCTGATGGGTCTCCCCTCAACCATCTCTTTCTCAGCACCGGGACCTTTTGGCAGCACCCGAGCCAGAACCAAGGGGGCTTTGCACTGCCAGTATCATCCTCCTTTACAAGGGTTTCCATGGCTATCCTACTCCTCAGAGATACTTAGGTTTGAAGCTGAAGCAGCAGCAAACCCTCTCGGAACCTTCCCCTCCACTTGAAATTCCTTTGTCCCACTGCAGACTGGGTAAATTTAATATCAGTAATTAATTTCCCTGGTGAGACGACTTCATTCAGAGCCAGTTGTTCTCAGCTTGCAGAGGCAGTAGTAAGAATCTGGGTTGGAACCTGTTCCTGTTGATCTAAAGTGATGGAAGGCAGCGGAGACACAAATACCTGCCCTTTTTTCCCCCCACTCAGAAAAGCAGAGTATTACCTGACAGAAACTGGCTTTCCAGAACAGGAAGGTCTCAGAGATTGACAGTCCAGATGCACACAGGCTTTCTGGACAAGGAATGCCTCACAGAGTGCTGATCCAGAGAAACAGAGGCTTTCCAAAGACTGAACAGCTCACAGAGCGAGGGCCCAGATAAACACAGGCTTTCCGAACCAGGAACGCCTCACAGAGTGATGGTCCAGGTCTGTATGGTCTGCCTGGACAATGAACACCTCACAGAGTGAGGGTCCAGATAAACAGAGTTTTCCAAAGCCTGAACACCTCACGGAGTGGATGTCCAGACAGACGAACGCTTTCCAAACAACCAACGCCTCTCAGAGCGAGAGCTGCGCTGCGATCCGTGCGGCCGCACACCTCGCAGTGCTGCCGAGGGTCGGGCTCTGCCCTTGGCAGGTGCCCCCTTGTCACCTCGATGTCACAATCCCAGAACCTGCCGGGGCCCCGCCCACACATCCCGCTGGAATGGGGCAACTCGGCCCTTCCCAAGCTCAGGACACAGCACGTCCCCAAGGCGGGGGCACAGCCCAGCCCTGACCGAGCCCCCCAGCCCCTGCCCCGCAGCTGATACGGAGCAGCCACTGAGGGAACCCTCAGCTACCTGCACCTCACAGGCGGCTGCTTCGCCCCAGGGTGGTGGGATCAGGGGCATTCAAGGAAAACAAGCGCCAAGAACTTAAATTCTGTGACTTGCGCATTTTGTGGGGCCCGAGCAGTGACTGAAATGCCGGCAGGCTGTGTTCCAGGCTGGGCAGGAGAGCTCCCGCTCCAGGGCCTCTGCAACAAGAATGTCACCTGTACAATAGCTGTTATGGGGGTAACAAAACCAGAACATCTCAGCAATCCAACTGATAGTTATGACTCAGTGGGTCTTTACAATTCCTTCAAACATAGAGGATTCTTGAGAGACGGAATGTGGGAAAAGGTTTCTGTACACCAAGTAACATCACAGATGTCAGAACATTTCCTGAGAAAAGAAAGAATCCCCTATCAAATTCCTGCTTAGGAGAACTTTCAACCACAGCAGTAACACCATGGTTTTCTTCCAGGGAGTCCACAGCTCCTCCCACTTTAGTGTCGCCTGCACACTTGCTCAGTATTCTTTCCAGCCCCGAGTCCAAGTCATCCAGGAAGGTGTGGAAGAGCACTGGGCCTAAGATGGCGCCCTGTGGAACCCCACCAGTGACTCCCTGTTCTTGTGCTTCTGTGGCAAAAGGAAGGAAAGATACGGCTGGGTCGGGGGAGGAGAAATAAGGGACAAGATTTCTCAGCTTTCTAAGAGAACTTCAGAATTGCCAGTACATTGGTTTCCATCAGCTGTGCTCTGCAGACATAACCACACGCTTCTGGCTGGACCCAGAATGGTTTGCAAGCTGGAGGAACTGTTGGAAACCATGGGACATGAGCACTTCGGCAGCACATTTTGAAAAAATGTAGGGTCTGAATTTTGGAAGATTCAGGGATCAAGTTCTACTTGTCTGCTTTCTCCAATAAATGTCTCAGAAACGCCAGTGCAGCAGTATTCAAACAATTCAACAGAGGCAATTCTAAGCACATTCCAGCCCTTCCTGCTGGAAATCAGAACTCTTCAGCTGCACACCACCCTTCTCCTGAATAATGTGGCCATCCGTTTCTATAACATGTATATAGATGTCTATATGGGGTCTGGCTGAGCTGGAGCTGATTTCCCCATGGTAATGCTCACAGCGCTGTGCTTTGCTCTGGTAGCTAGAAGGGTGTTGATAACACGCTGCTGCTTTGGCTGCGGCGGAGCAGGGCAGCACAGCACCAGCACTGTAACGTTCCTTCCCCGGTCGAGGGCAGGATTCTGGCAGGAGACACAACCAGGCCACCTGACCCAAACTAACCAAAGGGATATTCCAGACCATGTGGCGTCAGCTCAGATATAAAAGCTAAGGCAAGGAGCAGGAAGGGGGGCATTCATTGTCTCCAGTGACTGCCTGCTAAGGAACCATTACGCATGCTGAAGCCCTGCTTCTCAGAAGTGGCCAACCGTCGCTGCTCATGGGAAGTAGAGAATAAACTGTGCTTTATTTTCCCCGAGACCTATAGAATGCCCTTAAATGCAGCTGTGTACAAAGGGTACAATTATGTGCAAATGTCTTATATATATATATATATATGTAGTGGCAAAGGGGTTTGGTTGTGGGTAGTGTCCCAGGCACGTGCAGTATGAGCTGATCAATGCCCACAAGCTATGTGTGCATTCTTAGTTTATGTGCATGTACCACAGCAGAGGTCTGCCTTGGTTTAGGAATGGTATTCTCCACTTTGGTGCTCCCCCTGAAACTATTGGCTGCCCACTCGCCCCTCTCCTGTGGAGAGGAGAATTGGAGGCACACAGGGTAGAGATCACTGGTTGAGTTAAGAACAATTCACTGCAAATGGCAGTAAGAAAACAAACAGTAACAGCAACAATACTAACGGCAGAGGGTATAAAAAAGGAACAGTTCACATGTCAGAAAACTCCCTGACAATAGAAAATACTGGATGTCTCCCTCTGCCACGCTTACTGGACAGCACCAGAACCTCTTCTCTCTGGAAGAGACTCTCTTCTCCCGGCAGCCAGCAATGACATGAGGTGGTATAGAATAACCTCCTGTAGCCCCCTCCTGGCCACGGCAAAAATTGATCCTGTTCTCTATGGGGGTAATCATGTCTGGTACTGAAACTGCAAGTTGGGGGGTGACTTTATTCAATTCTCTGTAACAACAGTCGTTCTCCAAATGCAATCTCGTTTTCCAAGGGGCCAGATAGGATTGTTAAATTGAATACGTACAAAGATTCCTCTCAGACAAAAGGTGCCAGGACAGAAAGCTCTTGCTGTCCATGGAGTGCCAAGTGTGGCCCACCAACTGCATGTGAGAGGCTGAGGGTAAGATACCTCTTTCCATGGTGGAAGGGCTGTTGTTTGATTGAAGGAGCCATGGGCTGAAATTGGCAGCCAGACTCCCAAAATTGAACGTGGACAATGATTCGTCTCAGATTAAAGGTGCCAGGATGGAAAGCTCTTGCTGTCCATGGAGTTCCCAGGGTGGTCCACCAACTACACCTAACAGCCAAAAGGCTACAGACTTTCTTTCCTGGGAGAAAGGGTTCATTCCCAAGGCCCCTTTGCAGAGTTTTCCCCTACAGACAGAGGTGCGCAGATGCCGGGATGTGCGTGCTGTGGATTCGGTTTGAGATGGGTCTGTGAGCACATACTCTGATCTTGGTGCAGCCATGTCCTAAAGTTTCATGGACTGATCTCCCTGCAGCAGTGTCGTAGGGTAGGGCTGAGGCATCTGGCACTGACTGGAGCGCAGTAAAGGAGGGGGAGTGTGGTTGAGTGGAGCCTGAGTGGAGACAAGGCACCAGGTGAGGTTGGTGGGGAGTGAGGGGCTTTAGGCAGGGTCCTTCAAAAAATGCTTGAAAATTCATTGGGGAGTGGCAGGGTGCAAAATAATACTAAAGACTAACATTTATCATTTTTCTATATACGGAAAAATAATAGTACTTTATATAAAAATTGATTTCAAAATAGAACCTTGTAACAACTGCATTATATATAGGATCTTAGAGTATAAGAAATTCTGCATACAGATATATAGGGTTGGAAAACACAAATGCAAGTTTTATATATTAAAAAAACAACCAAGAAAGGGCGTGAAAGTATGAGAAAACATGCTCGATATGAAGGAAATAGAAATTGTGTGTTTGGAGGGGGAGGGGGGTTTTCTGTCTCCTGTCAGCGTAACAGAGCAAGTCTTGAGACCTTGGCTGGGATTTAAACCGCTGGTGCCACCCTTGGATGAACACGGAGTACTGCAGCCGCCCCCGAAAAAGAGCCGCCTGGCTGCGCGCCCTGTAGCTCGTCTCCATCCCCCTGGCCTGTGGCTCCACCCGCCCTTTTCTCCCTTCCCGTGCGGGGCAGCTCCACGTGGGGCCAGTGAGGATGACGAGGGCGGGCCCCGCTGGGTGGTTACCCGGGGACTCTTGCTGTAGGGAGCTTCTGCAGGGCAACGGGAGTTTCTCAAGGAGTCAGGGTGAGAGCAGCTTGCAGCAGGTGGAGGAAGCCTTTGGGTGTATCTGGAGGCGGATCGTTGCTGAAGGACGGTGCCGAGGGATGAGCCCGGTGCCAGGAGGCAGCGCAGGAGAGGGGAGCAGCGCGCGTGAACAGGTGGGGGAGTTTGGGGGTGCAGGGAAGATGCAGCTCGGACTGGAGGAAGAGCTTGGAGGTTTCTTTTACTGATATGAACGCGCAGAGCATGGAGTGAGGTGGAATATAAGCACTGGAGGCGCTCACTTGGGCAGGTGAACCAGGACCCAGGGGAGGGGATCACTTTGCTGAGAACGCAAAGTTCCAATAGGCTCTCTCAGGAGGAGTGAAGAGGAGTTTCTGCTTCGGGGCTGGTCTCCAGAGGGAGGCACCTGAAACTGCTGCTTCTGATAAATCCATAAGTATGAGAGGCTGTAGGAAGCTCACCGCTGTTAGCAAGCCAGTAATTTCCACCGATATTTTAGCTATTAAAAACAGTGAGTTTTTTTTCACCCGGCTTATCTTTCGCCGAGTCGCTTTGACTGGGGCAAGCCCCCTTTGAGCCCTAGCTGGTGCCCTGTGTGCTTATCGTCGGCAGGGGGGGAAGGGGAAGGGCACAGCTTTCCATAGTATTGGTCCGTGTCCTTCTCTGTACAAAAGGACATGTTTAACGAGTGTGATGTAGCCTTGAACTGCTCTGCCCAACCTGTAGGCTCAGAAATCCGTGGAATAGGTTTCTTACCGTGTACCATGAATATGTTAAAATGTTAAGCCAATTGAGGCAAGGGTTCTGCAGTGCTCTCAGTAAGAGCAGTCAGGAATGTTCAGTCAGGAGAGAGCACGGGTTTGTGGAGGAGATGCAAGTCACATACATGTGCTTTGAAGATTCTCTCGTGTTCATTTGTTTCTGTGAATCATTATTAATGAGAAATTATGTAATTTAACCATTAATTCTGCAACTCGGGCTAAAATGTTTTATCTTGACTTTCCCTGAAGAATTTTAAAAATCTTTAGCCAAAAAAAAATTGCAAAAACAAACATACAAAACCAGCCAGTGAACAGTTGCAGACATCAGTGAAAAAAATAAATAGAAAAAAACCCCCCAAAACTAAAAAGCTCAAAGTCCTACGAGACCACAAAGAGGAATCTGGAACCACAGAGTCTGGCCACACAACACCTTCGAGACTATAGAGATGAAACCACATCCATAGACTCTGAACCTGGAACTGACAGGTTCTCCCTCCAAGATTGTACAGACAAAACTGGATCCAGAGAGTCTGAACCCCGAACTGAGAGCTGATCCTTCCCAGAATAAACAGGCAATGCTGGAACCATACAGTCTGAACCCAGATCTGACCAGTGACGCTTCCAAGAGCATGGAGATGCAACCAGAACCATAGAGTCCAAATCTGAGAATGACAGCTGAGGCTTCCAAGGTCATAGAGGTGAAACAGGACACATCAGCTCTCTCCCAAAATTGAACACGGATAAGGATTCCTCCCAAACAAAAGATGACAGGACAGAAAGATCTTTCTGTCAGTGCCCTGGGTGTTCCACCACCTACATCTGAGACCCCGAGGGTAAGGGCTTTTTATCCCTGGGGGAAAGGGCTGTCATTCGCTTGCAGGAGCTCTGTGCCGAGATCCTAGCTGGTCTGATTCCCCAAACTGAACACGGACGAAAATTGCTCCCAGACAGAAAGTGCCAGGACAGAAAGCTCTTGCTGCCCATGGAGTGCCCTGGCTGTCCCACCAACTGCTCCTGAGACCCCCAGGGTACACGCTTTCTTTCCTGGGAGTAAGGGCTTTTGTTTGCTTGCAGGAGTCCTGCACTGAAATTGCCAGTCTGACTGCCAAAATTGAATACGGATGAAGATTCCTCCCAGACAGCTCTTGCTGTCCGTGGAGCTCCAGGGTGGCCCACCAACTACACTTGAAACTCAAAATCTATCTTTAAAAATGTTAGAAAGTCAGCTGATATATATGTGGACTGTATTTCTATTTAATGTTTCTCTTTTCAAATTCCCGCTTTTGTAGTACTGTTCCAATAACATTAATTTCTTTGACAAATAATCTGTATTTCCGAATAATATATAACAGCTGTGGTACAATTCCGGAACTAGAACTTGAAGGAAGTAAACAAACCAAAAGCTTTTTCCTAAACAATCTTAAAAATTTATGTTAGAGTAAAATTGAAGTATTTATATATAATCTTCTTACAAGGTTAGGAAATTTCTCAGTTTAGCAGCAGTGGTTGTCTCCTTTTACATATTTGGGTCTGTTGTGCCTTCAGCAGAGCATGAAGAAAGGATGATTTTTGTGAAAGGCAGCAGGATGGCAAGGTATTTTTTCACATTGTGAAATAATCAATAAAGACATTTAGAAGAGGTTGGAAGAGCAACACCCTGCTGGCAAACAGAACATTCTCAAGCTGAAGAATCTGACAGCTGTTGAAGTTGGTGGCTGTGAGGTTTTTTTGGCATTAATGACTCAGGTGAAGTTCTACCCCAGAAATCATTGCAGCAACTTCTCCCAGCTGCATCTTTTCTACCAATTGACTAAAACTTCTAGGAATGCGTTCCTGGCAAGATAGAGGTGAAGAAACATCATGACTGGTTGATCCCTTCAGTCTATATTTTTGGGTAAATGTAACATAGTTAGCTTTTGCAAATGTTAATAATGTTCTCTACAGTTCTGTTCAGCTGTAGGCAGGTGGCAGAATGGCTGCAGGAACCATGTTAAAACCAAGACAGAAGAACAAATACATTTCACTGTTTTCAGCACCACTAGGTCAATTTACACTTCTTGACACAGCAATATATAGTTTTGAATGGGCAATAAACAACACTCCCTTACTGCAGCTTCTGAGAACACACTAACAAAGGTACAGCTGTTTACTGGAAGGGAGACATAGAGATTTTGTAGCTACTTTTTTGGTAGTTGCAGTAGTTTGGCAATAAACAACGACAAAACAATTCTCTGGTCAAATATCAGAAGAACTGAATCCTGTTTTCATTCCATTGTTGCATCAACAGCACGTTCAATTAACTCCTTAAAATTTGATGTTTCAGGCTGTTAACCTTCTCTGGAATCCTCTTTTTTGATCCCTCTTCTCTGTTCTTCTGACTCCTCATTACAAGGGCTGACACAAGGACTGTTCTCAATGTTAACCATTACTTGGACAGAAATGGAAGAAAAAGAAAATTATGGATATCATTACTGAGAAAACTTCATCTCTTCAGGCAAGCGGCCTGAAATACTTGGATTGAAGGAAATACTTCAGAATTGGTTGACTCAGATTTGACTAGTATTAGGAAATGCGCCATTGCCAGTCCTGTATTTTAATGCACGGGTTTCTCATGAAGAGGTCGCCTTTCGCTCTGATGTCAGTGAAGAATTACCCTGTGGAGATGTGCCTGTTAGATGTGTGCAGTGGTGTATGTCTCGTGGTACTTACCCTGTGTCCCTAATTGGCTGAGCGTGTCTCAAGTGGTTGGAGAGGTCAGCTCAGCGAAAAACCCCATTCTCCCTCTTTTTCAAAGTGACAGATGTCTTGAACCAGTGAATTTGCTTTAGACCATTAGTTCAGGTGTTGCAACACTACTGGCATTTCCTGGGGCAATAACTGAGGGAAATTGCCACTCCAAAACATGATGTTGCCTAGAATTAATATAATGGTGGAATTGCTAAACTGCTGGTCTTGGGAGGTCATTATTAGCCTTGCCATCTTTTCCAGGTAGCCTTTCCAAAATTATGTGTTGTAGTAAGCCAGAGAACAAAATCTAAACAGAGATTTGTCACAGGCAACCAATCTACAGCGCCTGAAGGGGAGGTTCTCCCTCTGGAGAACCAAGAGGAAGGATGTGACAGCCACAGAAACTTGTGCTTCTGTTCAGCTCTGCTCACAGAGTCATGGACATCTGCCTTGTGCCACTGATTTTAATCCAGAAGAAAATGCATCCAAGTTTACCGGTTTGGGAAAACAGTGTGGCAGCAGCCCTGGGCATGAATGAATAAACCCTGGAAAGACATGAATAAGCCCTGACTAAGAGAATAGCCCAGGAGGCAGAATGCCAAAGGTATCTGTCAGGACAAAGCTTATAGGTAGAGATGATATCTCCAGTTAATTCATCTGGGAGTAGGGGAGAAGAGAAATTAGACATGCTTCAGGCATGTTTATATAAAACACTTGTAGGCCTGGAAAACTACCTGATTTTCCTAGCTATCAGTAAATACTACCAGTATCCTTAAACCCTGTCTATGGCAAAACGCTGTTAAAAATATCTTGTATTTGTTCCGAATTATTGATGCCTTCTTCTCCAAAGGATGCTCTAAGTACTAGAGAATATGATTTATTTGGCTGTGATTATCACCTAGACCCTTTAGTTATGAGATGTGAATTCAGGCAGAGATACAGAGATAATTTCCTGCGTTGACATAATATCCTTTAATTAAAATTGTCCCAAAATACTTCCCAAGTTATATTAAATATATAGTGACTAAATAGTGGATATATAGGTCGGAAAAGCAGGGGAGTGAAATTTAAGTTTTCTGAAAGATTGATGCAAAGAAATAATAGACCGTATGAACTATAGTGGAATCTTGGTAGTGTTGCATTTAATGAAGTTTATCTTTAAAATGAGATTTATTTTTTTTTCCCCACACTGGCTAGTAAATTACTTCTATGAAAAACATGCTGAGATGCAAATAGTTGCACGTAGCATGGAAAGTAGTAGAAAATACCAAATATTGTGGTTTACTCAGGCATACCCACTTATGCCTGAATGCTTTAAGGGTATTTGGCTTACTTACAGATTTTCATCTCCTTGGTCCCTGATGGCCTAGAAGCTCCTTTTCACATTCATTTATCTGCTTTAAATTATACTCATTCGTAACCCAAACTCCAGGGTTGCTTTCCTGAGTATCTGTCTGACAAAAACAATTTGCAAGTTACATCCTACCAAGTCCATTACTGTTCTTCAAATAATGTAGAAGACCTGTAGTGAAATGCTAAGTAAACCACTCACTGTTCCATCTGTGTCTTTCAGTGAAACAGGAGCCCTGGCTTTCCTCAGCTTTCACATAAATTAAAGAAGGTAGGCCACCTGTCACGGCAGTAAAGGGTTTTGCCTAAACCCAAAGCATTTTGCTCTTTCAGAATGAAAGATATTTAAGGCTGCCTTGGAAAGTTAGCTGTTTGCTTTCTTCAGAGAGAATACTCAAACCAAGAATTCGTATGCTCCCTTTTCTAACAAGGTGACTAGTATAATTTATGTAGAGTACTGAATACACTTAAAAATCTGTATTTCATCCAAGCAGTTTTTGTACTAGGGCATCTTAGAGTATGAGTACAATAGGGAGGTAAAAAGGAGACTTTCAAATGATGTCACTTTTTTGTTTTCAGTACTTAGGCCTGCTGGTGGTCTCTCCCACTTGAATTTGCCTTTCCAAAAATTAGTTGTCAGCTTTGAGAAATGAGACGCTTGACCTTTTTTCCTGCATTTTTTAGTTCTTGTATTTAAACAGTGTGGGGTTTTATATTGTTTGCTCCAGAAATGCTCCATGATCACAGTTACACTTTCATTTTATTTTTGAAAAAGAGGGAAAAGGAGTTGTTAAAAGCACAAGTGCTAAAATTATGTTCTCTCCCTTTAAAATGAAAAACATTTTAAAATACCTTTAATTTTAGTTTACAGAAGTTCTTTCAATGAATACTTCTGTCTGCTGCAGAAGAACAAGTAGCTAATCACTATTACTTTTCCATAGGTTTCTTGGCCTTTGGACTTAACGTAGTCATAGGTTGCTAGGTCATGATAAAAAAGTCAGAAGAAAGGAGTTGGGAATCTTGGATTGGAAGTAGTGCTTTTGCCAGATTCATATATTTGCCAAGCTACTAATATCCTCTTAATGCTGTGATCTTGCATGAAAATATTGTAAGAAGTGTTTTGCAATTACAAGAAGAAAGCAGTTAAATTCTTTGCAACTCGTTTAAAGCATAGAAAGGAACAGTGTCGTGGCATAGAGAAATTGAAGTGTATTTGTAACTTGGATTCAGGAGACAGAAAAGCAAAATGTTTTATTTCGAATAACAAATATTAGCAGTACTAAAGGATAGACTTCTGTGTCAAATTTACTTCTATGGAACTGCATGGAAAATTCTGTTTCTGTCCCACAAAAATATTTGCCATTTCAGAAGCAATACGTATTTCACATGCAGATGAAATGAGCAACTTTAAAACATTTGGGAAGGAAGGAAAGATTGTGATCATCTCTCAATTTTTGTGAACCCAGTGGTTGGGGTGCTCATTTAACACAGAGAGACTTAGCAGTGCAAATTCCTGTTTTACCATTTTCACACTTTGGAGAACATCCGTCATCCCCAGGAGACTCTTTTCAGTTTTCTCACGAGGGTTCTTCTAATTTGCCAGCTCCATATGTTTTGGACTCACCATGTGTGTAGTCAGATCCAAATAGCAGTGAACCTTTGCAAGGTAGGAGAAGCTTCCTGCTTGGGAAGGAGTGGCCAGCGCTTGGAAAGTGTGGAAATGTGTGTGCCCTTCACAGGGAAATGGCTAGTTGGGATAGAGCGATTGAAGAACCGTGATTTGTAAACTTGTGAGAATAAGATGGGACATGAGCCCCAGACTTGGAGAAGGCTGGAAAAAGCAGATGTTTCTTATTTGAAGCTGCTGGAGCTCCCTGGGAGGTGAATCTGCTGACCAGGGGGCAGAGCCCAGCTCACCCACAAGGGATTTAAACGACTGCTGGGAGCGGGCAAGTAGGGATGTGGCGCGGCAGTCAGTGAGGCAGTTCCCGCAGGAACGGCACAGCCACCTCCCAGCTCCCTCGGGTGAGTTCCCCCCCCTGCAACTGAACTAAAGCCAGCAATGGTTTCCAAAAAAGCGAAAGCCGTTACTGCTGTTACCACAAGCAGTGTGCTAACACAGACGGAAACCCCCAGGAAGGACGCAGCAGTCCAGGTCTCTGGCTGCAGAGTGTCCAAGCCTGGCATCAGGACCAGAGGACAGTGCGAGAGGCGCCTGTGTACGGTGCAAGCAGGTGAATGATTTGCTGTGCCTGGTGGCAGAGCTCAAGGAAGAGGCAGAGAGGCTAGGAAGCATTAGGGAGAGTGAAAGGGAGATTGACTGGTGGAGTCTCACCCTTTCGCCTCCAAAAGAAGTCCAGCAGGAGATGGTGAAGCCCTGCCCTTCCTGCCATCAGACAGATGGGGCAAAACAAGCAGAAGGGGGAGAGTGGAAACTGGTCCCTGAGTCCCAGGTCTGCTGCCTTCCTGGTGTCCGGGTGAGGGGAGCTAATTCGGCCCTCAGATTATTATCCACTGCTGGTGGTCCAGGCTGGCACGGATTACATTAATGGAAAAAGTACCAGAGTAATTAAAAAGGATTTGAAGGTGCTGGGTTGATTAGTTAGTGGGACAGGAGCACAGGTGGTGTTCGCCTCAGTTCCTGCAGTAGCAGGAATGAATGAGGAGAGGAGTAGGAAAGCCCATCTTATCAATAGGTAGCTAAAGGATCGGTGCCGCCAGTGGAATTTTGGGGTTTTTGACCATGGGGCAAGTTCCATGGTACCCAGTCTCCTCAAATCAGATGGGCTTCATCTATCTAGGAAGGGCAAAAGGACTCCACACAGCAAAGAGGCAGTCTAGGAGATTCCTCGAGTGTATAGAGGGTAATTTCTTGCTCCAGCTGGTAAATGAGCCTACTAGAAATGGGGCCCCGCTAGACCTGCTGTTTACAGAGAGGAGCTGGTGGGAGCCGTGGTGGTCTGAGGCCTTCTGGGGCACAGTGACCATGAAATAATGGAGTTTTCAATAGTCAGGGATGCAGGGAGGGCCATCAATAAAACCTCTGCGCTGGACTTCCACAGGACAGATTATGGCCTATTCAGAAGACTGGTTCAGAATGTACCCTGGGAAACAGCCCTGAAAACAAAGGGGTCCAGGAGGGATGGACATGCTTCAGGAAGGAAGTCTTGAACAGGGAGATTTTGAAGGAAATTAGAGGAAAAAAGAGAGCCTACTGATTATGGAAAAAGGGCTGGCTACTCAGGAAGAGTTTAGGAATGTAATTAGGTCACATAGAAAGGAAATCAGAGAGACAAAGGCAAAACTTGAACTTGGTCTTGCCACTTTGTTAAGGATAACAGTCTTTCTATAGATACATCAACAGCAAAAGAAGGGACAAAGAAAACCTCCATTCTTTATTGGATGTGGGCAGGAACAGTTATCAAAGATGAGGATAAGGCTGAGGTATTTAACACCTTCTTTACCTCGGTCTTCAACAGTAAGACAGGTTGTCCTGAGGACAGCTGGCTTCTGGAGCTGGTAGACAGGGATAAGAAGCTGAATAGCCCCCCTGTAATCCAGGAGGGAACAGCTAGCGACCTGCTGAGCCTCTTGGCTCCTCACAAGGGGACCAGATGGGATCCATCCTAAGGTGATGAGGGAGCTGGCGGAAGAGCTCACCAAGCTGCTCTCCATCATTTACCAACAGTCCTGGCTCTCTGGGGAGGTCCCAGATGACTGGAAGTTGGCGAATGTCACAACAATCCATAAAAAGGGCTGAAGGAGGACCCGGGAAACTCCAGGCCTGTCAGCCTGACCTCAGTGCCTGACAGGGTTATGGAGCAGATCATCCTGTGTGCAATCACACAGCACCTACAGGATGGACAAGGGATCAGACCCAGCCAGCACAGGTTT
>JAWMRA010016460.1:0-27496 GCA_035584735.1 Pseudotriccus pelzelni | reverse complement strand
CCTTGGACACTTCCAGGGATCCAGGGGCAGCCACAGCTTCTCTGCCCAACCTGTGCCAGGGCCTCCCCACCCTCTCAACCAGGAATTTTTCCCAACACCTGCTCTAAACCTCCCCTCTTTCAGTTTTCAATCATCCCCTTCGTCCTATCCCTGTCTGCCCACGCAAAAAGTCGCTCCCCATCTTCCTTAATAAGTCCTGGAAGGCCAAATCTGAATCCATGTGATTGTTTGCATTTTTCTTCTCACAACAAACTTCAGACCAAGAGTGGGATTTGCCTTTGACCAAAAGGCTCCTTGCAAGGACAGCTGGGCTCGATCACGAGCACAGTTCTGAGTGTGGAATTTGCTGCTTTTTGGGGAAGAGAATATGTTTTAAATTCTTACACGAAGCTTAAAAGCCCCACATTGCCTTGGACTGCAGTTGGACAAACTGTGGATTGTCCAGATCTCCCTTGTCTCCAGTGCAACAAGTCACATGTTTCTAATTAAGCTCCTGGTTGGAATCAAGATGTGGAGACAATAAATGGCTGCTGCAAGAGTCATTTCCTTGCACAAGGCCATTGGGCTTTCCTGAATATTAAGCTCTGCTAATTAAAGTGCCACAGCCACATATGTCTTTACGTGTGCAAAAAGAAGCTGAGAGACCTCCAGAAAACAAAAGCTCGTGGCTTTCTCACATCAGCTCAGTTTTTTTTGTTTACAAGGAGGAAAGCTGGGAAAAAAAAAACAACCAAACAGTTGGGATAGAATAAAACTTCACTCTGGGTTTGAAGACATATAAGTAGTTCCAAATATCCCCTAAAAAATTGAATTCAGAGGATATCACTGCTGAAGAGAATCCAGGTAATCACTAAATATTTCACCTCGTTGCTGGCCTGACCTGCTGAACACCCACCCAGGGGGGGCCAAGTTAACTGAGACTCTGTGCTATTCTTTGTGTCTGAGGCACAGTAAGTCAACAGCAGCAAAATGAAATGATCTGCTTGTTTCTGGTGCTGCTGCACCAGTTCTATGAGAAAAGCATCAAACACAACAGACTTGTGTGTTTATAGCGTGGCTCTCAGTAACGGGCTAAAAATAGGCCTGTGATTGAAGCGCTAAGTGCCGAATTGATTATTTTTATTAACATTCGCAGCTATTGGGAGTCGATTTATTCAAAGCTCCGTTGCAGGAGCAGTCGGGAAACGTTTCCCAAGGATGTGCACTTTTAGCGGAATGGCCGAGCTTCACCCCGGGGGGGAGTGGGAGGGATTATGGAATGTCAGTGATCAGCTGCAGTTGGGCTCTCAGAAAACAGGGAAATATGCAGTGTCAGGACAAGGGGAAATGGGTCCAAACTGGAAGAGAGGAGGGTTGGATGGGATACTGGGCAGGAATTGCTGGCTGGGAGGTTGGGGAGGCCCTGGCACAGGTTGGGCAGAGAAGCTGTGGCTGCCCCTGGATCCCTGGAAGTGTCCAAGGCCAGGTTGGAGCAATTTGGGCTGGTGGGACGTGTCCCTGCAGGACACACTGATTCCCCAGGAATCAGTGATTCCAGCCCTGCAATGGTGGGAGCTGACTTGGCTGGCTCTGTCCTGACTGCAACCAATTCCGAAGTTGGTTACAAGCTCTTCATTAGCCGCTAATTAGCCCAGGACAGGCAAGGAAGTAGGAAATTGTACATATTAAGAGCAAAGCAAGAAATAGCAAAATGAGGACATGCAGCCATTGTAGACAAATGTTTGTTAATTACGAAAAAATTAAGGGAAAAAATAGCCTAATGCAGATGGAACCTCACTGCAAACGGGAACCTTCAAGAAAAGATATTAAAGGGAAAAATATGCACAGAAAATTTCATATGTGGAGCAAAGGATGGATGTTCCAGGAGCACTGTTAATTATTTTTGTCTTGGAATTTTATGTCATGCAGAGGAAATACAGAAATGGTGCTGAACTTACACATAGATGTGGTGCTTTAACCTCCACCCCCCAACAATAAGTGGGCTATAGCTAATGGAGGGGGGGAGATAAGGAGAAGATCACAGAATTCCTGAATGAATGGGTTGGGAGGGACCTTAAAAAATCTGCTTCTACCCCCTGCCCTGGGCAGGGACACCTTCCACTAGCCCAGGGTGCTCCAAGCCCCATCCAACCCGGCCCTGGACACTTCCAGGGATCTGGGGGCAGCCACCTCTTTTGGCAGTTATATCCATAGAGGAGAAGGGTTTTCTACATGGGATTTCTGGACTGTTGGTGATTTCTCCTCCTCGTTTTAGAAGATTCCGAGCCTCATCCAGTGAGATGCTGATTCCTTAATTATCGCAGAGCTCTCCTGGCTCTCAGGCCGCTGGTCTGGAGCTGTCCTTGACCCCATCAAGGACCACTGGTCCTGAGTGGGCTCCAGCTTTCATCTGTGTGTGTGTGAGGCCAGAGGGAGGAGGAGGAGGAGGGAAACGACCCCTTTGATCTGGTCAGCAGGATTCCTGTGGGATGTGTGAAAAGAGCAGCTCCCTTTTGCCAAGGAAGAGGATCGAACCCCAGCAGCGATGTGTGAGGAGAGCAGCGGGACACAGGGCATGGAATCCCCGCTCCGGGACAGCAGCAAAGGGGGTGTGCCCTGCAAAATCTGCAGAACCCTCAGGGGTCACTGATGTGGCGGGAAGGATCACTTCCATGGATTCCTTTAGGGATCAGACAGGGAATGTCATGAGCTCGGGCTTGTCTTGGAGTCTCGTGATTTCTCGTTTCTCTCTTTGTGGGGCTTTGCTGAGCTTGGGGTTTGTACACTGAGTGGGGCTCGTGTGAAGCTGCCACGTGCAGAGAGAAAGTGTAAAATGGTCCTTTAGGACTCCTCTGTGAGGTAGAGAATCATGGAGTCGTGGGATCATGGAATCCCAGAATGGTTTGGGTTGGAAATTTACGCTGTAGCTTTTTATGGTGGGGTTTCATGTGGGTTGTTTTGCTTTTGTTTATTTTTTTTAAACTCCTCCAAAGCCCTGTGAGCCTCCCTGTCCAGCACAGCAGCTCCCAGACATCATTCCCTGATATTTCTTTCCTTCTTCAGCTGGAAGCTGTGGATTATATCCCTGGAATAAGGCATCAAAAAAGAAATGTTCATTTTAGCAGTCCCACATCACCACATTTAAATCTCTTTGTGGTTCTCCAAAGTGTTGAAAACATGTTGGGAGAAGAAACTCGAGGTCCTGATTGCCTGGGTTCTGAATTCTAAATTCTGAGTTCTAAATTCTGAATTCTAAGCTCTGAATTCTGATTTCTAAATTCTGAATTCCTCTGATTTTTCCAGCCTAGAACACAACTCAAAACTGAATTGTAGGCGGAAGTATCAGTCTTTCCTATAATTAAACCTTACTTTTAATAGCTTTTCCAGGATAAATTAACAAACAGTGGGGTCCAGGCAGTGACACAGTAACGAGGGCAGGTCCCACCTGAATCTGGTTCCTTTTTGTGCGAAGTCAATTGTGAATTTTGGTCGTGGAGCCCCTGGCACTGCTTTCTTTTGCTGTAAAATCCTGTGTAGTATTTAAGCTTCCTAAGCACCCCATGGGGATCTAATCAAAGAGAAAAGAGGCTTGGGAGAGAGCCAAGAGGGTTTGCCTTGTGCTGTGTCACAGGGAATTCTGCTCCAGGGAAGTCCTTCATCCTCCTTTTGCCTTCCTGGATTTCCACCCAGAAGGACACGCGAGGAAAGATTTGACAGAGACAATAATTTGGTCTTTAAAACTCTGCAAGTTAGGCTGAAAAAATAATAATAACAAAAAAAGGTGCCTTTCTGGCAAAGCTGATAACGAGGTTTGCTGATAGTTTTATTCAAATGTGACCTTTGCAGAAATCGAAGTCTAGCAGAAAAAAAAAAAAAAAGCCTTAAATGCCACTTTATTACAGTGACACCCACGGGTGTTGCTGTATTTTAGGGTCTGTCAGCACTTCCATTAGAAAACTCCAAGAATTTTTAATTTAACCCTCCCCTAAAATCTGTTCTGGATGTGTAACACATCCCTGTGTTTAGGACCATGTTTTAGTTAAAAAAATAAGTGTCTATCTCTTTCTTTTCCTGTCCCCCCTAGACATTTCTTTGGAAAGTAGTTCTGGTTGGGTAATTGTTTCTTTTCTAGAAGCAATTGCTGATTTTATGACTGGACAAAAAGCTTTGGGAAGAGCTCCGTGCCTTGGAAAATTCGCTTGGAATGAGTTTGCAGTTGGGTTTGAGAAATAAAAAGGCTGTTACGCTGCTTTCCAGAACACTTTGTACCCCTTCTGTTTGTGGCACTGAGTGGAAGGAAGGGGAATTTTAGAGGGTTTCATCCTCGTCATTGACCCTTTGGGTGTGAGGTTCAAAACAGGGGTGAAAATGTACTTATTGCTCTGAAATCCTGCTAAACTTGGAAATCACATTTAATGGCTTTTGGGGTTGTCTCTGTGAGGGGTGAGCAAGAAATTCCTGAAGGATCTGCCTTTGCCATCTTTAGCTTTGTGTTCTGCTGAGGAATTGCCCATCAATAGGCTGTAGTTCGAATGGATCATTCCAGGTTTTCTTCGTGGGCTTTTTTTGCTCTCATTTTATGGTTTATGCAAAGTGTTTGTCTCCCACCTTTATAATATGTGTGTACATATATATACAATAATATATATAAATATAAATTATACAACCTATGTTGTAGATAACATATATGTAATACATAACATATATTTTATATATAAATGCAAATATCTATATACAGAATATAAATATATTTTTTCAGGATGAATAGTTTATTTTCACTCTGTGGACACATCACCCTACATTAAACCCATCACTGTTAACTGATGGTTTGACCCACTTTCACCTGGGATCTTTAACTTTTTAAGCTCACCTAAGGCCTGGGGACTAAATTCTGAATCTCAGTTTTAAGGAGGAAGATTAGTGTAGTTATTTTTACTATTTCTTTTTTAATCCTGTGCTGTCAGTGTTTCAGAGTAAAGCAGCCAATGTTCTGGTTGGTCGAACAGAACATTCACTTGGCCTTTTAGTAGTTTTATGCAAATAGTTTAATATTAATAATAATTATCAACTTAAAAAAATCAATAATTACTATTAGTTCACACCAGACGCTGCCACAAAGCACAGCCAACTGTTTCAAGCTGTATTGGTACATTTTCCAACAAACTCTGCAATGCATCCTTCTGGAAAGACAGGGAGTCATTCCATAGCTGTTGTTACACACTTCCCTCCAAATGTCCTAAAATAAACCAGACTCATTTTCTTTCCCCTTCTGTTTTTCATGGATTGAAGTCTCGGAATAAGCGATTTCTTAGCGAAAAGGGCACGAAATACGTGAAGGGATTGTTGTGTGTGGCTGCTTTCCTTGGGAATGTGAAGCATCTCCCTAATGGCAAGCAGGTGTATTTTAATGGGTGTGTGCATTTAGGGGTGTTTGCCCCCAAAGTCCTTTGCCAGCAGCACATGCTGCTGAGAGGAACAACAAGAAAATCTGATGGTGACCGGAGAAAGTTTTTCCCAAAAAGAGATTTCAAGGCAGGAGCAACTTCCAGTGGCTCCTGGAACGCCCAGGGAGTTCTGTAGGGAATAATCTCAGTGTGGGACTGAGTGGCTGGTGTTTGTCACCATTTTAGTAGCTGATATAGGTGAGTAATCCTACTATGATAAGTCACTTCTTAGTGTGTGTTTCTCTTTCAAAATGTGGATGTAGCTCCAATTAATACTAATTGGATTTATGGAGGGAAATACCCATTAGCACTTCCATGCTGGGTTGGTGTGCAGGAGCCGTGTATGTGGAATATATTCCCACTAAATATACCTGTTCTTCTCGTTGTTAAATACATCTAAAGCAAAAATGGCTGTTTGTAAACCCGTCCTCTATCAAACGGAGCCCGGGACCTGCTCTGCTTAAGCCTTGTAACTGTGTGAGAAACTATATTAAAATGTATATGCATATATATAAAAGGAGTAAGATTGTAAGAAGTGTGCAGTGCCAGCAAGTGCAGGTACATAAGGAACATTAAAGGACAGTGTAAAGAGAATTTCATGGGAGACTGGATCCTTGAGGAGCTGCTCACCTGAGCACGTAGCTGTGACTAAGAGCTGCTCAGCTGCAGAGCTGCCACCAGGAGCTGGAGTTGAAAGGGGAAAACAAAAGCCTCTATATTTAGCTGGTTTGTAGTTCCTGGCAGCTTCTTCCCATCGTTATTATGCTATTGAAGTGTCAAATGGAGAAATTTGCACCTTTTCCTTTCCACACAACGCTGATTTCTTGGTTGTTGTCCTTAGTTTGCGCGGGGATTTAACATCGTTTAAAAGGTGCTTGTGAGCAGCCCGGGAGCTGCATTTTGAGCGGAGTCAGCAGGAGAATGTTCACAGCCTGGTTTATAATACTGAAATATATCAGTGCTGGGGTCATGGGCAACGCTGAGAAATCTGTGCAGGCTTGTGAGTGTGGAAAATCCGCATAACTTTGCATGGAAATGCAGTCCCGTGACGTGTCCGGCGGCTCCCCGGTGGTGCCACCCTTGTTTAGATTCTCCCACCTTCTGAATCACAAAAAAGCAAACCCCCAAATACGTGACAGGCCTGTATTTATAGCTGTTATTGACTCTGTTGTTGTGGAGGATGGAGATGCATCTCTGCCTTCAACAAGTTCCATATGCTGTCTGCGTCCGTAGGTGGTTTTCTCCTACATTCGGGGATCTGTCTATTAACTAATGTAACAGAAAAGCATTTAGTTGTTCTGTTTATTTACAAAAGCCCAGCCAGACTTGGCTAATGGTGTAATGGATAGTTAAAAATATCCTTTTGCCTCATTAGGCAGCCAGGCTGGGGAATAGATTGCCCAGAAACGTGTCCGGGAGGTTTCCAGACCCTGGCCAGTTTTAACTCTGAGGATGTTGGGGTGGATTCTTGGCAGGAATTCTCCTGAGGGCCCTCCCAGCTTGGATTGTCCCCTGATCCTGACACAGGCAGTGGATCCTGTGAGGGGATGCCAAGCCTTCCTGTGTGTTGAGGGTAGAATTTCAGGTAGATTGTTAATTCCTTACTCTCCCCTTCCTTCACCCCTTTCCTTATTTCCTATGCCTGTCTGCAGCAAAATTCACAAGGAGATAGGACTTTACCCTCTGCCTCATCTCAGAATTAGCTCCAATTAGGGCTTATTCTTCATTCAGAGGCTGCTGAGTAGGTCAGTGGATCCCACAGATTTCCCTCCCTGATGTGCAGTGGGAATGTTCTCCCTCCATCTCCCAGTCAGGGCACACCTGGTGCCAAGGCAAACCAGTCCCGCCTTTGTGACCATCCCAAACCCGCTGGAACCCTCGCCCTCCTCACAGCAGAACTCAGCATTCCCACCCTTTTGCCCCGTATCCCTGGATGCTCCCAGAGCCTTGATGACCCGCTGTAAACGCCTCTGTTTCCCTTTCCTCCCAGGGATTCTCTCGCCCAGCACCTCATTTTCACTGGGGAAGTTTCCCATTTGTGCTGCTTTCCTGGGCCAAACAGAAGAGTGGTTGTTGCAAACAACGTGGGAATTGGGGATTTAAATTTAAATTCCAACCCTTGACTGGACATGCCCTGGCATGAGAAAAGTGTCAAAATCAGACGTGATCTCAGGAAAAAGTGATTTTCTGTCTATAAATGCCCAGAGGAATTGGTTTTTTTATCCTACACCTTATGGTGGAATTCTAATCTGAAGTTCCCTGCGCTGTCTTTCTTCAATAGAAAATACATTAATTCACAGACGCTTTAAAAGATGTTTGCTTTCATGTTTTATTAACGAAGAGTATCTTTGTTTTTTAAAATCTGGCTATAGATGGCCTTTTTTGAGGTATAAACAGTGCCAAAATTGAACAAAGCGGGTTCGATATCGCTGAGTTCAACCCTAAAATCCAAACAACAAACTAAATTCCACGCAATAAAATCCCCTGAGATCATTTATACAATGTAGGCAAAACCAGGAAACCTGATATGTTGGACTAAACTTTTCTTAAATGGATGAAATTCCATCAAGGTTAAAGGAGATAAATGCTGATCAAAACCCCAGGTAGTGGCCCCTGAGTAATTAGCACTATTTTGTCTTTACTCTGTGTTGGGAGCAATCCGTGTAGGCCCAACAAGGCAAGCTTTTAACTGGAGTTTTGTCTCGGAGATGACTTTAATTTTCGCTTGAATTCCATCACTCAGAGCGCCAGATCTCAAACCGGGAAGACAAAACGTTGCTGGAGCTGCTCTGACGAGGCGATTTATTGAGTTCAGCCTCTCCGAGGAGGGCATAGCCTAAAGACGCTGAACTTTTTGAACAAAGCCGAACTCCCCGCTAAGTGCTCTCCATACATTATCTTTAGGAACGCTCATCCTGAATGATTTTGCAGGTCCCTTTCGGTGCCAACATCTTTGTTTAACTCACACTCTGCGTTATTGCTTTGGGGAATGTACTTGTGAAAGGGCTCGTGTTGCTGTTGTAGCTTTAAAAGTGCCGCTATTTAACACTTCTCCGGGGCTGATTTCTCTCTTCAGAATCCGTGCTGATCCCTCCTCCTAGTTGCAAATATTTCAGAAAATAAAGAGCAGGGAGGGTCTGAGGTAGCGGGAGTGGAAGAGGGAGGCCATGGAACAAACAGCGTGAGGGATGCTGGGGGGCGAGGAATGGCGACAGTTCATTCGTGTTAAGCTATAATTTATAATAAAACCATATATTAAAGAAAAAAAAAAGAGGATTGTACTGTAGGGAAAAGCCAGTGTGGAAATATCCAGGATAAATGTAACAGTGGATGTGTCCCTTGTGATTTAGGGAAAATACTCTGAGGGGAAAGTTTCCAGCAGGGATAGAGACATGTGCTAAGCCTCAACCCACTCTTAATTTGGGGGATGAATATTGAGGGCAGTGCTTGGGGAGTCCTGTGACTTTTAATTTATGGGCTAAATTAAAGAATAAAACCCTACAGATTGCTCAGGGAGAGGACGGAATCACCATCCCTGGAGGCCTCCGAGGAACAAGTGGACGTGGCACTGAGTGCTCTGGCCTGGCTGACGAGGTGGGGATCGGGCACAGGCTGACCCTGGAGGTCTTTTCCAACCTCAACGATCCCGCGATGTCCTCGCGCTTTGAAAAATGCGGATGAAACACCACCAAGAAGCAGGATGGGTTTTTAAAACCCTTCCTTGCTTGTTATGAAACATGTCACTATTTCTTTTTTTTTTTCTTTTTTTTTTTTTCTTTTGGTGGTTATTTTCCTCCCAATTATAGCGGAAGCAAAAATAGACACATCCTCCAATAATTCGGAATCCATGGATGCTTTCGGTTCTGCCGCCGCGCGCACAGTATAAATGGAACTCGTTTGCTTTTTTTAGGGAGATACAGCTGCAGTTGGGCTTAGATATTCCAAGGCAGTAACCTCTGTAAATGACATTTAAGGCACACATCTAAAAATGCCTTGAATTTCTGACGGCAGGGAACAGATGAAAACGCTGCGTGCGAGGCAACTGTAAGGCCTGCAACGAGAAACTGGGCCCTGGAGCTCGACAGCTGAGGGCAGCTGCTCTCAGATGGCACCACACAGAGAGGTTTCATTATTACCACGATGAAAAACCTTGTATTAATTGTAGCTTCTTTTTTTTTTTTTTTTTCTTTATCCCTAAAGAGATTTCAGGGCGAGAGCGACTTCCAATGGCTCTCGTGGAGCTTGGAGTGCCCAGGGAGTTCTGTAGGGAATAATCAATAAAACCGTAGCTTTTTTTTTTTTTTCTTCCACTTTCAGGAAACAACAACCCCGACTTTGACACAAATCTGGGGTTTTTTTTTTGGGAGGATTTCAGTGGTTTTGTTCTGCCTTTTGCAATCTATTCAGGAAGGAGAAGAAACATCTTCAGCCTGGTCTAGTGGAAGATGTTCCTGTTCGTGGCGAGGGGGTGGGACCTATAAAGAAACCTTCCAACTCAAAGCGTTCCATGATTCCAGGAGCTTCTGGTCCCTGTGCAGAGCTGTGAAAGCCAGGAGGGTTTGTTCCTGCAGCTGTTTAAAGCAGAATTATCCCTGAGCACTTCTTGCCCTGGTTCCGAGGGCTGGGGGACAAGCTTTGCAGAGTTACTCCGTTGGCCCAGTGACAGCTGGGAAACTCCCTCATCCCGAGGTTATTCCTTGTGAGTCTTGTTCTGCTGGCTCCCCTGGTGCCTCTTCATGTGGCCCTGACAGCACGAGGAGATTGGAGAACTGGATTCCCGATTTCCATGTCTTTGTTCTGCAAAACAAGCCCATCAGAATAGATAATGGGTGAGATACCGAGACCTACATGCCTGAGCCCTTATGAACAGGAGCCAACGAATGGAAAAAAGGAATTAAGAGTATTTTTATTTGCATAATTTCCATTAATAAAACATTCTTTTATCCCAAGACAAAATGGAGCCTCGGCAACAATTTGAACGGGAGATATTAAGAAAAAAACCTGTTTGTTTGTTTATTTCCCCACCACCACCACCTTGAAATCCGACAGGAAGCAGCAAGTGATTGCCGAGCAGCAAACTGGGCTCCAGCAAACGCATTCCAGCCATTCCTTCACCCACCACGCTCCTGCCCGGGAGCTGAGGGGAGGCACGGGAAGGGAAAGTGCCAGGGAATCTTCCGTCAGGGGATCTTCCGTCAGGGAATCTTCCATCAGAGGATCTTCCATCAGGGGATCTTCCATCAGGGGATCTTCCATCAGAGGATCTTCCATCAGGGGATCTTCCATCTCTCCAGCGCAGCCGCTTGTGCTGTGGAAAATGAGCAGAGGCACCCAGAGCACTGTCAGAGGTGCTCTTTGTGCGGCTCTGCAAAGCTCGGGATGTTTATCCTCAGTTCCCAAACCAGCCTCTGGAGCAGCCTCCAGGCCTAGAAGGGCTGCAGTGCTGGCCCACACCGGGATGAGGGAATGAATTCCTCGCTCCACGTGCAAACGTCGTCCTGCTCTTGGCTGAGGCAACACAGGCAGAGGGGCTGCAATACAGTCTGGGATAAGGCAGGCTTATCCATGTCCTTGGGTTGGTTTTCATGGAAAGAAGGAGATCCTGCAGGAGGCCAGGGGGTCACAGAGGCAGGGAAGAGGGGAAGGTGATCCCCAGGTCGTGTGGTTTCACTCCGTGGCTGCCAGAAGATGGACTGGAATCCATGGCTGTGCTTCCCACCACACAGAGCTCCTGTTCTCATGGATGGGACCTTGGATTGTCATGGTTTTTACCTGGGAGTCTGCAAAGACTCAGGTTTGGATAAGTAACTTTCTCCTGCACCAGCGTTCTGAGATACCTTCTGGGTGTGTTCCCTGGTTCTGTGCCTGGTGCAGACTCTGAGCACTGAGGTACAAGGAGGGATGTGCAGAGCAGGAATTCCAAACAGTACAAGGAGGGATGTGCAGAGCAGGAATTCCAAACTGTAGTTTCTTCCTTTTCTGTCCCTAATCTGATTAAAAGCACAATTTCCTGATACGGGGAGGAGGAGTCCAAGGGCTGCCACAATGCACTGACTTTCACATCATTTTAAGCAAGTTAGTGAAAAGATTATCATGGAATCACGGAATGGTTTGGGTTGGAAGGGACTTAAAAGCCCATCCAGTCCTACCCCCGGCCATGGGCAGGGACACCTTCCACGAGCCCAGGTTGCTCCAAAGCCCATCCAACCTGGCCTGGAACACTTCCAGGGCTGGGTCACCAACAGCTCCAACAATTATGTATCCTTTATGCTAACTGATTTTTTTTTTAGTTCCAATGGACACGGCTCAGTGTAGATATTTGCCTTTTATCAGTGGTGGGGGCAGGAGACGCCTGAAACATTTTATTTATAAATAAAATGCATTTATTTACCTGCTCCTGCTTTTCTCCATCCCACTTCGAAGCTTTCCATTTTTCTCTGCCAAGACATGTCCCTGCTTACGGACCCAGTGGATTGACGGGCAGTTTAATAATTTATTCCTTTTAGCCTGTTTTTTAAGCGTTCTTCCTTGGGCTTCTCCTCAGGAACTTATCCAGGCTATGTTTTCCTTCCCAAGCCTCAGCCTCCCCGAGGTGTTGCTCCCTGTCTCAGCTGACCCGTACCTGAGCCCAGGATGCTCTGCTGGGTCACTCCTCCTGTTGGCAGCCCCCGGGAAGGTTGGAACATTTCAATACGTGGCACCATTCCCACAGCTGTCAGTGCTGTCTGCAAGTTTATTCTCAGCACAGTGTGAAGTTTGAGCCCTGCACAAGGGCAACACTTTTCCCTGAAATTGCTAAGACATGAGTTTTATATTCAGTTTCCTTCCTGAGCATAATAGAACTTGTTAGCAGGTCCTCTTCCCCTCCCCTCCCAAACCCCTCAAATCTGAGATTGGTGTTCATTGTTCAGTGAATTTGGGGCTGATTTTCTCATGAAAGTGCTTTTGTTACAACTCTGCAAAGGTTTTCTGCTCAGACAGTGGCTGCAAAGCACCTCTGAAGGCCAATCATCTAAAACATAGAGAAATGTTTTCTCTTGGCACAGAAAGCCTGTGTTGCCCCACAGACCGAACTAGTTCTGAAGGGCAAAGAGGAATCCTTCTTCATCCCTGGAAAAACACAGCACTTCCTTATGGATCCCTGTGTTCCAGCCACAATCTGGTTGCTCTTTCCTCCTGTAAATAGGACATGGCTCCAGTGATTTATCCGGGATGGATGTGCACGTGCACCCCTGTGCTTGCACGTGGAGATCAACACCACATCCGTGAGAATTATCTTCCACATTTATACTGGTGCACCCAGAATGCTTCTGGGAATGGAACTCCGTGTGGGGAATACTGCTGGAAACTGGGAATTATCTGAAAGGATCATCTGGGATATCAAGACCTTGTGGCTCCGGAGACATCAAAAAATCTGGTGGTGAAGTTAACCCACTTCAGGAAAATATGGAAATAATTGGCAGCAGAACAAAGAGCAAAGCTCTGAATAAAGAAGAGGAAAGAGGAAGTGACTGGCAGGGAAGAGCAGATGGGAGTGTTTGTAGGGAAAGTTGGTGGCATCCTGTGAGTTCCCAAGTTTCGTGGCCGTGGTGCAGCAGCAGTTCTGGGCTCCCCTTCCTGTTCTGGTTTTCAGCTCTGTAAATCAGGGCTCAAATCCCTCTCTCCATCCTTGTGATTGTAATGGATAGGGAGAGATTTCTTAGGGAGAAATCCTTCCCTGGGAGGGTGGTTACCCACAGAAGCTGTGGCTGCCCCTGGATCCCTGGAAGTGTCCAAGGCCAGGTTGGATGGGACTTGGAGCAACCTGGGCTGGTGGAACCAACCCAAACCAGTCTGTGGTTCTGTGATTCTATGAATGTTTTGCCTATAGGAGGTTGAAACAGGGGCCTGGTTGTTGATGTGCTGGGTGGTGTGCTGAGCCCCTCCAAGGGAAGGGCTTGATGAATCCGTTTGTTTGCCTTGGAGTTATTTAGAAATCTTGCTGCATGTGCTGGAGGCTCCTGCCATCCCAGGACCCACGAGACAGGGCAGAGGGCTTGTCTCCCCTCCTGGTCTGATGTGCTGGGCTCTCTCTGTGCATAGGTCAGGGTTGTTGGGATGTGTTTGGAGGAGGATAAGGAAAGTGCCAATGGCTGGGCAGGAAATTCCTTCCTTTTTTTCAGAAAGATTGGATTTTTGCATGGAAATGACCTGTATCTGAACAGAAACCATTACTGTGGAGGTGTTTCTTTCCTAGGGAGTTGAACCTGCTGGGTGCTGACTCCTGAAGCAGGAGCATGGATGGTCTGTGTTGCTGTAATTCTTAATTTAATGTGATGCTGCTCAAATAGGAGGAGATTTGGGTACATGGAAACCAGGTGGGACAGAGCAGAGCTCGTTGGGCTGGACTGGACCTCCTCCTCCTCTTCCTCTTCCTCTTCCTCCTCCTCCTGCAGCAGCACTGTCAGGGAGCAACTCTCACCCCTTGCCCAGCAGGACCCTGAGGGCTGCAGGCACCAGTTTGGGGTGGCCACAGGCACGTCCCTGGGCAGACAGGACATTGGTGCTCCCTGGAGCTCCCATGTTGGCACAGGGACTTGAGGGGTGGCAGTGGCAGGTGCCAGTGGCCACTTCGGTGTGTTGGCTGCGTGGAGAGGGAGGTGCTGGCATGGGCACTGAAACTGGGCATCCAGTGCTCCCAGAGGGTGGTTCCTGCAGCGCTGCCCAGACGAACACTCAGGAGACGCCCCACTGTGCTGCACCACGGCCACTGCTTTCTGCAGACCCAGCCTGGCTCTGCCTTTGGTGGTGACCATTAATTTGAAGGAAAACAGGAAAAACTGGTTCAGTGCACTCAGAGAACTTGAAAATTAGAGGACAAACGCACATATGCCATGAGCTAGGGGGTCCCCACACTGGTTGGGGGGCTGGACCTTCACACCCAGCGTAATTGGGGCAGGATTTGCACAGGCTGAGCTTCACCTCTGGGCTTGGCTGCCATGATGTTGGTAACCCTGAGATCAGCTAAATGGGGACATGGAGTGGAAAGAGGGGCTGTGGCAGCTCCCAGAACCTCACTCAGGAGCTTTAAAAGATTTTTTGCATGGAGAGAAAATGTCAGATAAGGGGGGAGGTTTTAAAGTAAGACAGAGGAGATTTAGATTAGATGTTATGAAGCTTTACTCAGGGGGTGGGGAGGCCCTGGCACAGGTTGCCCAGAGAAGCTGTGGCTGCCCCATCCCTGGGAGTGTCCGAGGCCAGGTTGGACATTCTATGATTTCTTTTCAGTAGAAGACCGAGGGTTTCTGACTTTCCAGTTTTGGAGGACCTCAGAGCTGTGGATCTTGCAAATACCAACAAGTTGATTTGTGAATCCGTAATGAAAGGGGAGATGCAGCTTGTCCTGTGAGCTGTGCTGGTGCAGGGGGAGCCATGGAGGGAGAATGCTCAGCCATGGCACAGGGACAGTAACCAAGTCAGGGACACTGGGCATGCCAGTGCTCACCTCTTGCTTCCAGCACATCTTTTAAATTCAGGAGAAGGCAACGTGTTTGTGCTCTGCATGTGCTGGCCGGGGTTTTTCCAAGGGAATGGGCCCTTAATCGCTAAATTGGAGCCTCTCGGGGTTGGTGAGTACTGCTGTCTCCTTCAGGGTGTCCTTTCACCTGACTTTCCTCAGTAGAGCAGGTGTATGGATTCAGACCTGCTGACCTCCCTGGTTAATGATTGCTTGTGACTGCTCATGGCTTGACTGGGTAAACGCCTGGGAGAGCAGGGAGCTGAACGTGAGTGAGGGGAGCACGTCCTGGTGCTCATCCTGCATCCTGAGCAGCGCTCGGGCTGCGCCACCACCTTTGAGTTTATCCATCTTCCTTCCAAAATCCGCCCTGGTCCTCTGTGCAGATTCAGAGAGTCTGAATGTGACAAGAATTGGAGAAATTGTAGAGCTGAGCCTCAGGTTGTGGGTCCTGGGATGCTGCGCTGGTCCCCAGCACATCGGTAGGCGGATGGAGGAAAATGCGTGTATGCCTTAACGTGGAGTATTTCACTTAAAGCCAGACTTTGCTCATTGCAATTCTGCTTCTTGCAAGGGAGAGAAACTCCAGCTCAGAGGCCCAGGCCTCCAAGCAGATATTTTAAATTTATTAAATAAATTGGTTATTGCTAAAAAGTGCTTATACCTGTATGTTTGTTATAGATCTGTGTCCATCTTGATGGGAGTGGCTTGGCTCAGTTGGTTAGAGCATGGTACCAGTAATGCCAGGGTTGTGGGTTCAATTCACTTCAGAGTTGGACTCAGTGATCTTTGTGGGTCCCTTTCAACTCAGACTATTCTGTGAGTATCTCAGAGGGTGCAGAAGTGTGTGGTAGGACCCGGAGCAGCTCAGCCGCCCTCCCGTGCCAGGACCAGCATTGCCAGGCTGGACCCAAACCCCCAGAGCCCCCACCCAGCGGCGCCCTCAAATTACAGCCTCCAAAGGCCATTTTATTTTTATCATTTACCACCAAAGCAGTTATTTCAGCAATGCCTGGCTGCTGCTCTCGGCCATTTCTGGCTGACCAGTCGGCTCTGTGTCGCGTGGTTTAATGATTGCAGACTTTGTGCTGGTTAAATAGTGCTCAACAAGGAAACGGGGGAAAAACCACACTGGGATAATCTAAGAAAAACAAGGATTATAAAAATGGCTTGGAGGCACTGGCTGCTGGAAGCGAAACCTTATTTTGTGGGTTTGTTGCTTCACCTTTGCTTGGAAAAAAAAAAAAATTGGAGCAGTTGTTGCACTGGTTTGCTCAGCAGATGGGCTGCGCCATCAGTGGCACATTCACCCGTCTGGAAAGCAATTATGTTGCTTGGCCCAGGCTTGATTTGCACTTCTATTAGCACGGGCTTAACTACTGCTGCCTTTGGAGGGAGGCTGGATAGATTAGTTCCCCTTGAAAACGAAAAAAAATCAAAACAAAATCAAGCCCATGATGTGCCATGGAAATGTTTCTTTATAAAAGAAAAAAAAAAGGGGGAAAAATCGCCATTTTTATTCAAAATGTTTCATAAACTGTTGTAAGGTGACCTTAAAATTCAGGTTATTGGTGCCAGTGCAGGAGGAAATTTAATATAATTGAATGGTGAGCGGTGCTGGCTCCACGGCCTTTTTTACAGCGTCATCAGCTGTGGGAAGTTCTCCTTGTGTAGGTCAAGAAATTCACTGTTAATGTTTTATGTTTAATTCTCTCGTTATAAGGAAGGACACGACTCATGACATTGGCATTCCTGTGGTGCCAGCAAAAGCTGCTGGGAGAAGATCCTCTCTTGGCATGCTCGGGGTCCCCAAAGGTGGCGTGTACTGGGATAGGGCCAAGGACAGGGACAGGAGCAGAGCCCTTTCTTCTCCCATCAGGCAGAGCAGGGTATTCTCCTCCAAACAGCCCTGTACTTCCATCACCAGTGTCAGCCAAGAAATCCAGATGTGTGTGGCTTCAGCACACGGATCTTCCACAGGGATGAAGCTCCCGGTCACTTATCGTAGTATATTTGCTAATAGGAACTACCAGAAAAAGCCCATATAAAGCCTTAAGTGTTTTCTTTAACTTCTTTTTTTTTTTTTTTTTTTTTTTTTTTTTTTTTTTTTTTTTTTTTTTTTTTTTTTTTTTTTTGAGTGTAAGACTTTATGAGCTTGAGGTATTGAAGGCTTTCCCAAAATTCCAGTGTGCTGGCACGTGGGATGGGATTTGCAGAGCACCTGTGTGGTGCCTCCTGGGAGTGGAGCCGGTGGCAGGACACGGGGGGACAGCAGTGTCAGGGTGTGGGTTTGCACCAGGGGTGGTTGTTTAAATTCTTCCCAAGTTCCTCATTGCCCAAAAGCCTTTGCTTTCTGCTCTCTGGCAGCAGTGCTGAGAAGGACATAGCTTGGAGATGCTTTAGATTTATTTCCTAGTTCTGTTTGAAAAGTAAATGAGTGGGAGTTGCTGGTGACTCCGCAGGGTCATGGGCACATGATGTGGCCATGATTCATTGATGTTATTTCTTCTTCATGTCATCAAAAAAAGGATAAAAAATCCTACGAACAGCAGTGAAAAGACTGGTTTGGAGTTGGTTTGAGCCATTCCTGTTCCCACTAGCTGTTCCATCCTCGCTGCCACATGTTGCTGGTGCTGCTGCAGATGGTTCAGCTGGAATGACCCACTCACCTGGGCAGTCCCAGCTTGGCTGGGCTGTGTGTACCTGGCTGAAGGCACGGGAGGAGGCTGGGGATGAGTGTATGGGAGGGTCTGTCCCAGCACTGGGTGCTGCTCTGGTGCTGGGTGTGGGGAAGGGTCTGTCCCAGTGCTGCTCTGGCGCCGGTTGGTGCTCCGGTGCTGGGTGCTGTTCTGGCACTGAGTGTTGCTCCAGTGCTAGGTGCCTGCTGTGGTGACTGGGTGCTGCTCTGGTGCTCAGTGATGCTCTGGTGCTGGGTGCCCTGTCCTGCACTGGGTATCCACTCTGGCACTGGATGCTGCTGTGACTCTGGGTGCTCCTCCGGTGCTGGGTGCCTGCTTTGGCACTGGGTTCCTGCTCTGGTGCTGGGTGCTGTTCCAGCTCTGGGTGCTGCTCTAGCACCCATTCCTACTCTGTTTTTGGGTCTCTGCTCTGGTTTTGGGTGCTGTTCCAGCTCTGAGGGCCCACAGGATCAGCTGCAGAGATCCCGGTGCTGGCCGGTGGTGGGAGGGCCCGTCTATTTTTGTGTGCCGTAACCCTCCCCGTGTCCCTGCCCCAGGAATGGGCTGGCCCTGGCCCTGAGAGCCATTTTGCTCCTCATTAATAGCTCTACTTAATCTCCACACAAGACTTTTCCTGTGGTATCGCTGTAAAACAAAGCAAAACAAAACAACCTTTCTTCCTCCAGTATCTCGAACGCACCACCCCCTCCAAACAAACAAAAAAAATCCCAATTCCTCTCTCCTCTGACGAACAATGACTCATTCAGCCTTTTTTTTTTTACTGTTTTTTTTTATTTTATTTTTCATTTTGGCCTGTGCCTCCCTGGGGCGGAGCTGGCAGCGGTGCCACGATGAGCACTGCCCAACTCAACCAACCCCTGCCTTTGACTCTTTAGAACTCTGCCAAAACTTTTATAAGTGTTTGGACCAAAATTTTCCAAGTCAAGTGTCTGCCTGAGGGGGAAATTGGTTTGGTGAAGTTGCAGTAAGAACTGCTGCCCTGGCCGATGAATGGGTTCAGAGGAAGGTGGGTTTGCCCACCTTTTGAGTCCAAAAAATTGATGGAGGTAGGGAGGAACCCGAATTTCTTGAGTCCTTAGAGGGGATCTTTTGCCTTTTCATGATCTTTAGGAATTTTTGTGAGTTTGAGACCTTCCCACCATAACCTAATTCCCCATTTAACGTGGATAAATGACCCACCAGGCTCAGGCGGCCAGTTTGGGGCTGGCACTGTCAGTGAGCACTTTCCTTCAGGGAAGGAGGCAAACCACTGCTGGGTGTCAAGTGGGAAACTGAGAGAACATTTTGTATTTCAGGGATGTGGCCCTGTGGAAAAACACCCTAATCCAGGCAGGTTTCTAACCTCAGAATGTGAATACTGTGAATGCTCAGCTGGGGCTGAGAGGCTGAGCAGAGCATCCCTCCTGTGGCCTTGGGGTCCCCACAGTGCCCAAACCCGTGTAGGAAGGAAGGTGCAAGTATGAGAGAGAGAAAAAAAAAAGATGAAAAGAAAGAAAATAATTATAATTTCTGGAAAATATTCTAAAAATCCTGGTTCTAAATTGAAAAAAAGTATTATTCGCAAACATTGCAGAGTCACTGGCCCGATCACGCAGTGGTGGGCCCCACCAGGTCGGTGTGGCAGCTGGAACTTTTCTTTTTTTCCCCTGTGTTTTCTTTTTTTTCTTCTGAATCACACGGAGTGCTGGACGGGTTGAGGGTCCCGTGGAAGAAGTGGCCTGTGTTCACCATCCCAGGGCTGTGTCAGAGCGCTGGGCAGGCTGGTGGCACATTGCACAGGGTGGAATCCTCCCAAATTTTGGCAGTTTCTGACTTTTTGATTGTGCAACGATTTTATTTTTTTCAGTGTGGTTTTCATGTAAGCCCTGGATAGGGTTAGTTTTCCAGTGCGGGCTTTTAGTCCTAGAATGATGTGACGGTGCTGTTTGCTGGGTGACCGTGGTCCGTCGGACTCCCCCAGATTTACGAGCCTGTCGGTTGATGCATCCCCTTGTTTACTTTCTCTCACTTTATCTGCTAATTTCCATGTTCTTTCACGTTTTTCCTTTCAACCTAATGCCTTAATTCTGGTGCTTTATTAATCTGTCTAATTATGTTGAGTTCAAGTTGTTTGAAATCCACTTATGTTGGTATAGGAAGTACTTACTGTATTAATCAAACGATCCAAGGTGGCTTCTCCTCTGAAGTCCTTAATTTGTGCTGTACATATTCCTGCTAATAACAGCGAACTTTGGAACAATGCACATTCCTTCTGTGTTTCCAAGGAGATCCTGAAATACATTAATTCTGTGGGGTTTTTTTGAGTGCACCAATAATTCATCCAGGATTGTGAGATGTTCTCTTGTGCGGACACATCTAACGCCATCAGCCTCCAAAACCTCTGGGCAGGGGTGGCAAAGGGCTGGAGGGAAACAGCTGCTTATCACAGGAAATAGTTTTCTTAAAGGTTTCAAACATAATATATATTATATATATATAATATATGTGTTAGATGTATAATATGTACAATATGTAATATACTATATAATATAATTACTAGATATGTTGTATAATACTATTTGAAAGAGCACACTGAGTATTTGATATTTGTGTAACATAGTAAATAAATAGTTTTCTTAAAGATTTCAAAATTTTATATAAATAAGCTTTTAGGAGCCAGGGTAAGGGACAGGACCCCAAGAGGACTCTCAGTTTGGATGGAAAGCATCTCTTTTGCTATCAGCATTTTGTTTCTTTCTCTGGGAGAACAGAACAAACACTGTGGAGAAAGGTTTGCTCCATCTCTGCAAGGGCAGAATGGTGTTTTCCACCTGTATTTATTGAATTTTCATGAACATTTTTCCTTGCTGGTTGATTGGTGGTGGGGTTTTCCCTTAAATTTTGTGTCCTCCACATGCCCCAGCTCTGTGGTGAATGCTGGGCAGGGGAAAGATCATGAAAAACCTGCAGAAACCAGGTTTAGCTCTGGCTGGAGCTGTACAGGTTTCAGAATCACAGAACATTCTGGGTTGGGAGGGACTCACAAGTGTCATCCAGTTCAGCTCTTAACTCCTAAGCACGGGGATCAAACCCACCACCGTGGCATTATTAGCACCAAGCCCTGACCAACTGAGCAGTGGGACCAGGGAAGGGAAAGTGGCACAGAGCAGGGCTGAGCTTAATTCTAGGACTCATAAGCTCTTGCTGGCGAAGTTAAATCTGTAGGGTGTAACTCAGAGGGGACCAACAGCGCTCAGAAAGCAGCATCTCAGTTGTCAAGACATCGGGGACGGCACCAGCCACGGTGACTCTGTGTGAAGACAGGAGAAACTGCAGAATTTAGAGGCATTTAGGACATTGAACAGCGCTTTTGCTGATGCCTTAAAAGTCTCTCCCTATCCAGAGCCACTGCTGGGGACACCAGAGAAGTGGTGGGACCACTGACAACATGTGGCTGGTGCTTCAGTCTCTGAAAGCTCCTGCTCTACCCTGCTCTGCTGGTCAACAGGCTTTGCCCTGTGCTTTTTTTGGGTCTGGCATAATAGTTAAGCAAGGCTTTGAGAAAGCTTTGAGGAGTTAGTTTAGTATTTCTAAACAAATACAAAAGCAGGTCCGTGCAGGAGCCTGTGTGGGACGGGATGGGTTGGCTTGGAGGGACAATGAGTGTCCTTCTGCCTTAGCATGTGGCAGTGACTCCAGACAGCAGTTAGCACAATAATGGTTGGGCACCAATTTGCTTCTCCCCTCACCTTCTTCTCTGCCAGTGAAAAATGGTTGTTTGTCTGCTGGGTGATTTGGGAGCAGGGGTGTTCCCAGCTGGGCCGGTCCTCACAGCACCGGGCACGTACCACATCCCAGCCCCTCTCCCGAGCCCAAGTGTGTCATGCCAATAATAGCATTAAGGCTTCAAACTGAAGGAGGGATACTTTTTTTGTGTTTGGTGCTTAATGATTAATTAGGTCAAATTCTACAAAATTAGACTGCTGGAGAAGGGATGGGCCAACAATTTGCATTTGGACAAAACCCTGCGACAGAAACCGATGGGGGGCTGATTCCACCTCCTCCCCCTGCACTCTCCATCCCATGCCCCAAACTCACTTTTCCCCAGAAGAGGTTCATTTTTAAAATTGTATCCATTAATATCCCAATTTCCTTTTTCCCCCCCTTTTCAAATCTTGCATTAAACCCCTGTAGATTCTGCTTTAAGTAGGCAATTAAGCTAACAACATAATTATATCCCTTAATGCTCATTTTAACCGGTTTAGAGAAGAAACAAAAGGGGAAAGCAGCTTCAAATATATGGAAATAAAAGCTCTGTTGTAAAGATATTTTTGATACTCGTGATAATTTGTGCAAAGTGCAGAGTTGGCCCGTTAGAGACTGTGGGGGAACCTGGAGGTCACGTTTAAGAGCCTCATGGGCACCGTGGGGTTTTACCTTCTGAATGTCCTTTTCCTGAACCCTCTTTGGCTGTGAATTTCGGGGGATCCCAGGAGACTCCAGAGTATGTCCACTTCATGTTGCAACATAGTGACTGCGTAGCTGTGGCCTGATAGGGTTTTCTTTTTTTTATTACCTCAGCAATTAGTCACCGGAGACCAATTCTGAGTCTGCAACTGCCGCTGTTCCGTTTGTGCGAGCGGCAGATCAAGCTGGAGAGGAACGTTGATGGAATTATTGCAGTGGGGCAGTGCCGGGGCAGGGAGGCTCCTGTGCTGGGGCAGGGCTGGAGGCTGGCTATGCCCTGGTGGCAGGGAGCAGGATCAGAGCAGGATCACTGCTGAAGTTTGTGCAGAGCTCACAACGGCCACAAAAATCTGCCTGAGAGGCACAAAGTTCTGTGAAACCCCCCCGAGGAGCTGCTTTGGCATCGCCGGTCTCGCTGGGGAACCCAAGTACTGGGCTGGGGCCTGACTTTCTGAGGGTAAGGAGGGAGGGACTGGTGGTACAGCACAGGCACTGTGGGCACTGCTGTCCTTGGCAGAATGGAACAGAATCAGGATAGAATAGTTTGAGAAGGGACCTCTAAAGCCCATCTTGTTCCAGCTTCCCTGTCAGGACAGGGACACCTTCCACTAGATCGGAGTGCTCAGAGCCCTGTCCAACCTGGCCTTGAATGTTTGCAGGGATGGGGCAGCCACAGCTTCTCTGGGCAACCTGTGTGTTTTACCACCCTTACTGAAAAAAACATCTTCCTTGTATATAATCTGAATCTCCCTTTTTTTTAGTCTAAAACAATCACCCCTTGTCCTGTGGCCCTGCTAAAAACTCTGTCCCCAGTTTTCTAACAAGCCCTCTTTAAGTACTGAAAAGCCACGATGAGGTCTCCTTGGAGACTTCTCCAGGTGAACCCCCCCAGTTCTCCCAGCCTGGCTCCAGAGCAGAGGGGCTCCAGCCCTTGGAGCACCTCCGTGGCCTCCTCTGGACTCGCTCCAGCAGATCCATGTCCTTCCTATGCTGTTGCACATCAGAGCTGGAGGCAGCTCTGCAGGTGGGGTCTCAGAAGTGCAGAATACCCCCTGACCTCCTACCTACGCTGTGGGATCAGCCCAGGATGTGGTTGGTTTTCACCTTCACTCTCCTTTGCCCACTCCCAGTGGAGGAGCCGTTCCAGCAGCTTGGCCCAGGTTTTTGGATCCTGTCTCAGGGTGCAGGTGACAGTGATCATCTACATCTAGTGAGGAGCACCAGCTTGATCCTCTTTTGTGCATCATTAGGGTGGACACAAGACAATATTTATCTTTCTTAAGAGAAGGAGTCAGGGATAACCTGAGCTCAAGCATCTGGGATCCTTGAGCAGAGCCAGCAGGGTTGTGTGCTGTGTCTACTCACATTGGCCGTGAGGTGACACCAGATTTCTGGGGGCAGGGAGAGAAACATTCAGACAATGACTTCTTCAGGAGCTTTGCTGACCTGCAGTGTGTTGGCTGACATGTTCACTAGTCACCAGATGGATTGGTGTGGCTCATATCACAGATATTCCCCTGGAGAACCCACTCTACAGACACTGCCCACCAGGAGGGCAGTGGACACATGAACAGAGAGGTTCATGGACTGGAGCTTCTGTTAACTTGAGGGAGAAGGCAGCTTATAGTTCAGCTTCATTTCATGAATAAATAACCATTAGTTAATAAGAGTTCTCCATTTTGGAAAGGTTGTCTGCTTTGAAACCACTGAGGCAGGAACTAGAAGTTGTCTGAATCGTTCCTAGTGTGTGGGGGGATGGCCCACCTTAGGAAAGGGGTTTTGGGGTTTCAGCTGGCAAAAGAGCAGAGTGGAGGCCACTGGATGTTGCCCTTCTATCTGTACCATAGATGGTAGATAAGGAAGTGAAGGAATTGGATGGAAGGAAGGGTGTTGCTCTTGTTTGAATAGCATCTATTGGATGAGTTGGTAATCAATATATAACCATGGAACCATTTAGGTTGGAAAAGCCCCCTAAAACCCCAGCCTGGGGTGTCTGCCCACCCCTTCAGGGGTGTGTCACAGTGGGTGAGATGAAGCGTAGGTGAGCATCAGTTTTTCTTTTCTGATGGAAGAGCCTGTGGAATCTGGCACACCGCATCTTTTCCCACCACCTCCAGCTGGTGCTCAGCGGGACTGGAGCTGATGTCCAGAGGGTTTCTGGAGGCATCTGGAGGAGGAAAGAGCCCTTGGCCTGGTGTTTTTTTTCCCCCAAAGGACCACACATCCTTTTCAGTGGGTTCATTGCTCCTTTCTCAACTTGGAGGCCCAATCAACCCTGCCAGGAACCTCAGATTCCATCTGGGAATTGGGCATTTCTGTGTCATCCTTCAATGTGACCCAGGGCTGCATCGGAATTTTGGGAGACAACTGCATCTGGCTTTTCTCTCTCAGGATTTGCAGCAGCTCCTGGTCTGCAGACTGGCAGAGGACTCATGATGGTGCCTGCAAAATTCAACCTTAAAAGGGATCCTGTAAGAACATTTGTACCTTTTTTACATCACATTGGAGGTTTTCCAAGACAAATCTGTCCTCTCTGCCAGGGCTGTGCAAATAATGGATATTTTTGGTTTTCTCAAAGCTCTGAAAAATTGAAAAATTCCCTCTCAGGTTGAGCTGGAAGATTAATAGATTTATTCTAATTTTTGTTGTTGTGCAAAAAATAAGGGATATCTCTTTGGTTTGCATAGGCTCAAGCAGAATCTGAGGCTTATAAGTGCTTCATTTAGATTTTGAGCACATCTTACAGTTCTCGCTTAAAAAAATAAATAGGATGTATTTTGCCTGTATGAATCAGAAAATTTTAAATGTCAGAGATTGTGTCACTTCCATTTTTTGAAAATGAGTGTCACATTCTGCTGTGTGAGTGGTGCAGCAGGATGACACTAATCCATGCAGTGGTCGGTGTAGCTGCACTTTGGGCTGAAAATCATCTTCCTGCAGCTCTAGGCCCTCATTTCCCCCCCCCAGTGTTCCCTCCAGGAACATTGGGGAATTGCAGGTCGTGCCAGTCGGGTTCTGGTGATGTTTGCCCCCTGCAAACATATTAAAAACCAGTGTTTTAGCCCAAGCAGTTGCTCAAAGAGGGCAGTTTGGGAGTGAGGACAATGCAGGTTGGTGGTCCAGGGGCACATTCTGCTCTCCCAGGGCCACGGGTTTGAGCAGCTCTGGGGGAGAGCTGAGGGTCCCCATCCCTCTGCCCCTGGGCTGTGTTTGGGTTGTCTCAGCAGGATCCCTCCGTCACAGGGTCAGTGGGCCCAGGAAACACAGGTTGCCTCCTCACTTCCCAAATCTCCATCGTTCTTGGGAAGCCGGCAAAGCCACCCACCCTTGGGCAGAGCAGGAGCTTTACAGGGCTTTTTGGTCTGGTTTTCAGTTGGACTTATTTCTTTTTTTTCTTTTTTTTTTTTTTTTTTTTTTTAATGTTGGAGGTTTGTTTGTTTATTTGTTGATTTAGATCAGCTCGGGAATTCGATCTGCTGATATTTATAGGATTTGTGGTTGGCTGATGGGAGTTATTTTGCAAGCCGAATTTCTAAGAATTCTACTTGCAGTCTGCTTTTTCTCCAACTTCATTTCCTCCCCTTCCTTTGCTTTTTTCCCTTTTTACTATTTTTTCTTGCTTTTTTTTTCTTATTTTTTGGTTTTTGAGGGAGTCAGGCAGACTAAATTCTTTCTGAATTTCCCCCCTGTAATTACTGCTCTTTTTTAAGTTTGAAGAAATTACCCAGCTTTGTGTGCCTTCCCCCTTCTTACTTTTAGAGCAATGTGGTTTGACTTTTTTTTTCCCTTTCCAAACTAAAATTACCACCATTTCATGCTATTTAAACAAGCCAATCATACAAAACTGGGAGAGAAGGTGAGGCCTCACAGTTACCCTCCCCATGGAGGATGTCTTAGTTTCAACTTCACAGCCTGTTTCTAAATGCTACAAGGGATTTTTTTAATAGGGCTAAAATTCATATTTTATAAGGATAAAATTTATATTTTCCAAGCCTTTCCCCCTGGCACTGGGAGGAGTCTTATGTGCCAGCCTTGGAGGGGACTCTTGGCCAAGGCTGAGCCTCCTCATGGTGCTATTCCTAACAGGGTCTCACTGTGATATTTATCAAATTAGGCTTTTTAAAAATTACAGATCTAATTTTTTGCCTTGGGGTGTGTTTTTCAGATGTTTAATTTTTCATGATTTATCTCAGATTTAAGCTGGACATTGTCCTTGCATCTCTGCAGTGCTTTTAGTTATGGACGGACCCAAAGCATTCTTCAAAATTCACCACAAAAAGATGTAAACCCAACTCCAAAATGTACAGTTCTGCCCATGGATCACATTACTCCCACTGAAACCCAGATGACTAAACCGTGAGCTGGAGCAGCTCCTCTGGGACAGGCTCCATGCAGGTTTAAAGGGCAAAGTTTGAGGCTTGTGAAAGCTTCTTCCAGGAAGTGCTTCCTCACTGGCTCCTCGTGGCTCTGGGATCCACCACCCTGGGGCTGAGGGTTGTGCCACCAGTGCCCTGCCCTCTGAGATGCTCTTGGCATCAGCTGGGTTTGGTTTTAAGTTTTAAGTTTTCCTTGTGTGTTGGGTCTCAGTTCCAAGAGATCAGCAGGATGATCCGTGTGTCTGTCCTGGGAAGCACTGGTGGCACTTGGAGGTTTCGTGGGCAGATGAGAGACCCCAGTTTGGAGGTGGATTTCCCTCAGGTACAGGCTTGGCTGACTCTTTCCCAGGATAATCAGAGAGCAGGATTTGTGCATCTGTAAGAGCTCATGGGGCAGGTGGGCCTGGGTGGGATGGGCCATCCTGCTGTCTGGTCCTTGTCCTGCTCCGGTCAGATCCAGAGATGCTGCCATGGAGTACTTGCCTTGCACCCGTGCTGGGATTTGGAAACCTCACTGCTGAGAGCTTTAGGGGTCTCCTGGCTGGTCTTTGCTTTGGCCAAACCATGCTCTGCAGCCGTCAGGATGGCCTGGAAGCTCTGCCTCCACATGTCTCCAACCACCACAAAGCCCTGCTCGTGCTGGGGTTGCACAGGCTTGTTTTGGGGTAGATTGGACTGTTTGTGTTCAAGATCAAGTGGTGCCTCTGGTTGTCTCCCATCAGCGGATCTGTGGTGAGAGAATCATCGAATCACAGAATGGTTTGGGATGGAAGGGACCTTAAAACTCATCTCGTCCCACCCCCTGCCATGGGCAGGGACATCTTCCACCAGCCCAGGTTGCTCCAACCTGGCCTTAGACACTTCCAGGGATGGGGCAGCTTCTCTGGGCAACCTGTGCCAGGGCCTCAGCACCCTCCCAGCCAACAATTCCTTCCCAATATCCCATCTAACCCTGCCCTCTGGCAGTGGGAAGCCATTCCCCCCTGTCCTGTCCCTCCATGCCTTGTCCCCAGTCCCTCTCCAGCTCTCCTGGAGCCCCTTTAGGCCCTGCAAGGG